>JAQGAP010000306.1:0-42253 GCA_034697805.1 Orchesella bifasciata | reverse complement strand
CTCTGCTTTCATCCTTAAAAAGAATTTGTAATGCGTGAACTTTCGATTTTCTTCTATAAACAGTTTTGCATTAATGCAGATTTTAAGCACAAAACTGCAGTTTCATACTATTTTACTTCGCCTGTCACAAATGCAAAAATATCACGTTGAAACTGCGTCAGTGCATGTAAACATCCCTTTTTTCCCTTCATCTTTTGATGATAATTTAGTGAAAAACCAATATAACGCCTCGACCAGTCTCGTTGCCCAATTTAAAATGAAAAAAAAGATGATTAGCCATCCAGAAAGCATCTGCACATCGCTATCACGTATCTAATAAAACGAAAAAAAAAAACTGTTGGAGACTACTTTCATACCATGTCTTTTCTGTTGATTTTGCTTAGCATCGAATTAATTTTCATGGGTGCAATCCATCTTCTGGTGTGGTCAAGTTTGAAGCAATCACCCTACTTTTAATTTAATATTTTTCAACACATTTTTCATACCTTTGCAATTTATTCAGATGGAGCGGATGGAGCAATTTACATTTTCTTCCCGATATAACTTATATAACTTAGCCAAAGGGTTGTTTAACTCATTGTTTTGCCCACAAAGTATAGATTTCTGCAAGGTATTTGTCCCGAAGATAAAATATAGACGAAACCAGCTTAACAAAACAACACAGTAGCAATTAGGTTCTTGAAGACATCTACTTTTTCAACTCTCTTTAGCCAAACCAGTTTCTAGTCAGGCGTCAAATCCCTCAAGTGAGCTGAAGAGTAAATAGTAAATTACCAACAAGGGTCTTTGCCTAAGGAAGTGATCCAGAAGCTAGCTAGAGATGCTTATTGTACATAATCACACACAAAATATCCAAAATAATAATATATGGGCATCAACTTCATGTGGTCATGCATGCAGATGTTGGGAGTACAAGAACAGGGATCTTCAGTTCGAAACATATCATATCAAATAATGGAATACGATTCATCACATACATGACGAGTTATCAAGCAATATGTTTAAAACCTGTCTTGATTTCGCAGATTTAAAGTTTATCATCATGTGGAGGATCCTATTATTTTCGCTTCATATTGACCAACCAACAACAGCCCCATTTCATTCTCTAAATAAGTCTTGATTTAAGTAGCACCAACTCATTATTACAACATATTTTTTATCTTTACAGGGAATGTTCGTGAAATAAACCAGATTAAATGTCATAATTGGCTAAGTTTTATTACACTCTTTATACAATGTTTGCTATCCCCGAGCGCCAGACAGATTCTGAAAGTGTTAAAACATGCACCAAAGGCTGTAGTTTTGGGTATGCCATCCAGATATAATGTGCGTATCCGTGAATTTAGACGCACTACATTGGAAAGGAAAACACACCTCGTTAACACCTGGTCTCTGACATAACTAATGAGTTAATTGCATTTTACCAAACCAATTTTTTGAACCTTTTTTTGTACCATTCGTCCTTTCAATATCATAGTGATTAAGTTTGCAAGTTTTATGCAGCAGAACTGTGAGATGTGAGGTGGTGTATGTTGGATGAGTGCGGTGCGAAATTTTAGTAAAATGCGTGGTCTGACCTAACTACGCAGTGAGGGCTCAAATTTGCATACCAAAATTTAAACTGCACCCTTGAATGGCAGCAAATTGGTGTTACAATGACAAAAAGCTCGTGAGTTTTCTTTGTGAATTTGTTTGGGATTACCATGAGAGGTTTTTTGCTAAAGGTACGTTTATAAAACGACGTTTATTCCAGTTAGTGAAGCGAAATATGATTAAATGCAGTAATGATACACTTATATTCTGAGTAACGAGGATGTGCTAGAGACCGGAAGATGCAAGGACTATCAATTGTTGTGGTTAGCCACCAACTAAATACGCACTTAACCTTGGAGAACTGAGTTGAGATGTACCTTGAGCGTAAGACTCGTTAAGTGTCATTTTGCACACGAAGAAAAGTTTATTGAAAAGAAATCACAAGTATTTAACCAAATTGCGATAATCAAAAGTCATGTCATTTTTTTACAGTTTCAGCCTACTGATGCAGTTTTGGAGTGAATTTGTGCAATCTTACGTCAATCAAACAGTGAATTATAACGGTATATACGAAGTTGTCTGGTGATAGTAACTGAAATAATTTCACGAGCATTTAGTTCATGTCACGAGCTACCTCATTGCTTCAAGATAATTGTGCTACTAGTGTCCTTCAATTAAACAGAACGATTTCCGTGCACATAAAAGTTGGTTGGGGATGAACATGAAAACTTTTATGAAATTAAATGCTGTAACTATTTATTGGACATATGCCTTGAAGAGTCTTAGGCTAGTGGCAACACTTCAGTCGTTTTGAATCAGTAGAGAGGTATCATTATTTGCGTCATCGATAACACTACGATGGTAAAGGGAATGGCAGTGGCTCATTTGATATTCGCTTTGAAAGTGATATGGGAGAACGGGGAGCACCTCGGCAGGTTGTCGCAAAGTGCAGTCTTTGCGGTAAGAGTCGTGATGTTTTTGACGCTACACTTGTCTTCCAGGCGGCTGTGTAGATTAATGTAATCCCAGAATACATCCCACCATCACCATCGCTTGAGCGGAGCTGCAAAGAATCAAGAGCACGCTACCACCAGCATCAACAGCAAAGGGAGAAAAAAAGCAAGTATTAAGAATGAAGAGGATGGAGGAGCAAGCAGGAGCAGAGGAGTTGGAAGCAAAAGAGAAAGAAGATCGAGGAGACACCAAAGAGAATCCCTTTGTCCAACCAAGTGAAATAAATCCACCATATCCTTAGCATGATTTCCTTCAACCGAGCAGGAAGCAGAGGAATAGAGTACAATGATAAAAACGAAAATGCACAAGAACTCTGTGGTGGAAATACACAAACAAGTGAAGAAGATGAGAAAAAAAGCCAAGACTGTACTTTTTACAGTTTGATGCGTTTTCTAATGCATTACACTGAACGCGTAGAGAATGAAGATGGTGTGCTGGTGGTACTGGTATTAGAGATGAGCATGCTTGTGCATGTCTACGCACTAAAAACATTTCTCTTTGAATAAAAAGCATTCAAAAAATCTCACTACATAAGAAGAAAGGCCACTGCGGGTACAGTTTGGTTGGCTGCTAGTTACACAATGAGAGTTGGGTTTCGGGTTGCTTTAATTTTTTCTCCTTTCTTCCAAAATGTTTGTCTGCACTATTTATTTGAGAGCGAAAGAAATAAATGATTCGAAATTGTCCGCTCTTCTGTACCATTTTCTATCATTTTCATCTCAATGAACATTGCTAAATCCGCTTGGCTCTCAAATGTGATAGTAAACACCCTCATGGCTCTTATCTTCATCTCCACATATTTTCAAAGCAAAAAAGGATCTGATAGTTATCCTGGAGAAAAGGGAAATGGTCAATATTTATCTTTACGTATTGGTCATTTAATGATTACATCGGAACGGAATACAACTCTCCATCCAACCAACTGCCACCAATACCAGCAGTTCCTGATTTGTGATGCATTCTTGAATATATAGGAGCGTCAGGTTGAACTGTGTCAAAATCACAACTGATCTTAATTGCATGATACCACGATGCAATCAGATTTTGTCAATTCCTCGCCCTTTCATGCAATCGTAGTTACAATTTTGCAAATGCAGTAACGACATTCCTTTATGCTTATTATTTGCAAAGTGTAGACTTCATTTTTATCAATCAGTCAGAAAAACTGTAAGCCATAACCGATGGCGTCTTAGTGCATAGTTAATCTGCCAAGTTAAAAATAGGTTTATGCATGTGTAATAACTGTTTATGAAGTCTCAACAGGAAGTAAAGTAAAATCCATATAAAGCGTTTGTCACTTGCTATAAATTAACTCTCGAGTATTTCAACCCCGTTGTTATATGAGACGACGGAACATATCTTTGCTTAAGTTATGAATGTACATATTCTTCCATATTCCGTGATGAAAGGATATTTTAGCAAGAGGTCAGAGCTTCAGCAACGCTTCTTTGTAGACAATAGTATGAAAAAGAAGAAGTTGTAGTAGAGAAGAAAGCTAATCCTAATCCTGCTTATTCCGATCTTTTGTATTGTTTTCAGTTACAATATTTTCCCAAGCTCAGAGATACATTTTCATATTTGGTTGTACATGAGGGCAATAATGCATTTCATCATTCCGACTAAACTGTTTTCGGACAGGGATGTTTGTTCACGTAAATACAAAATGCTCTTTTCTTTCTTTTAGGAAAAGAGCATTCTTTTTTATCCAAGACCAACACGAGCAAGGAAAAGGCTTTCTCCTGGTCATATCGATTACATAGTAAAGCAAGCGCACACTCCTCCAACCCTCCAATATAGCCAAGTCGTGGTGGAAGTGAGCAAGTTAGCAAACCGATGCTACAAGTTAACTTAAAGCATTGAAGGCAAGCCCAGCACAGCAATGCTAAGTAAGCAGATAGTCCTAACCTCTTGGAGTGAGTGTATGGCAAGGGAGTGAGTGCATGAGTCTACTTGAGTAAATGGGAAAACATGTATGTGTTCTCGGACTTTTCCTTCACTCTCACATAGCTAGTCATTTTACTTACTTTTCTTGCTTGTGTCTCTCTTCTCAAGCCAACTTACTTGCTTTTCCTGCTATTACCACTACCTTCAAAGTTACATTGCATTTTACTTCTCTCCTCTTCATCGATCTTTCCTTAGATAAAGTTGCGTTCGTCTTCTTCTTGCTCACACTTTAGTTTCCACTCTGTCCATGTCTTTCTCTCGCATGTGTTTCTTATTGCATTTAAGTGGCGAAGAAAATTAGAGCCTCCTCTTCTTGTGGACATTCACTACCATTTCGTATATCAATCCGCTTTTCCTGACTCCTGGAAATAAAAGTCTTGGCGAGCATATGGAGGTGGATGCTATCGTGTGCCCAATAGCAGGTAGGAAGGAAGCGTAATTCCATTCTTCGTCACATACACCACGTCCATTCCAAACTCTCAACACTCTTGGATGATTACTTGTAAACATGCATGTTCATTAAGCTCGGACCACTTATAAAAAATAGTTGTAGATGACTTTTCAGCTCCTATCCACGTCAATATATCCCGACATGGAAAATACGGTATGCCACCTGAGCTTAGTTGGTAATTAATGAGGCGTAAATATGATTCAAGAGTGGATTAAGATAACTTTCATTTTTGTATGGGATTTGCATGCTTTAAAAACGCTCCATCTATACATGTAGTTCAATTATCAGCCAAATAGTTTAAAGTTTATACTCTATTTAGGGACCTTAAACTCGAAAGTAAAATCAATTGATTCTTGGAATTATTAGGATGACTCAATGAATCCCGTTATTGTGCGTGAATTCAAGTATATTGTAGCTACTCAGCTACCTCACGGACTAGATTTAATATTGATGCGGATACATTTGATGAGTTTGATTATGCTGCTTAATGAAACATGCTCCGTCCATAAAAAGATGTAAAAGAAAGAATGAAGGAAATGATAGTAATAATAAGTGTACGTTACACCTATCCAGTGTTTGGCTTTTAACATCAAAGGAAAAAGGTTAGCTCACTTTGTGAGAATATGTGGAATAATTCCACAAACCATTACTGGATGTCAGAAAAACAATAAATTTAGTAGCTTCCGAGCTCCCTGTTATAGTTACCATCTGTCAGTAAGTGGCACCTGATAACAAACGTCTCCATCAACTCAAATTCCAGAAAAGTATTACACACCGTATCACTAACAAAACAATTGAGGTGAACTCATGCCACGTTGCGTTTCATAAACTTATCATCTCTTGCCACATTGCAGTAAAAAAACAAGTTATACTTTATATACCCATCACCTACCCATTCAAACAGACACACATGGCGGTGTGTATGTTGTCCATGAAAGAAATAAAATACACTTTGGTTGTTTTCTACGCCAATTCATCTTTTATTAGAAGCTAATGTATGTAAGCAACTCGGTACAAGTGGATGGACTGTAAGATTGCCGCGCTGAAAATTATACAGGGAGCTCCCTCCGACCGATACCAATATTCATCTGCACTGAAATTACCTACACCAAAAAAGATTCCTCCATCAACATCAACTACTGCTACTAGTTCATTCTGTGGTATCAAAATAAGTCCCATTAAATCATTCCACATAACGTGTGGTGTGTAATGTATGTAGGTTTATACCATTCCTTCCCTCTTCCAACTTAACAGCTCAGAATGGATTTACTTGCCCTGCTAATGAGCTATGAAATGCCCTTTTTATGATTCTGTCAAAAACAAACATAATTTAAGATGAAAAGTTAGCTCTATCTACAAAAAAATGTAACTATAATAAACAGTAAAAGGATCAAGTATAGAATCAAGTCCTGGCCAAATGACTATTGTGCTTCCACAGTAGTAAGGAAAGGGTAATCATTGCACTCAAACTAGAGCTCACTTCTCTCTCTCTCTCTCTCGCTCTTCCTAAAAAAAACTTATAAAAAGTAGAAATATACGTGAAAAACATTCGTGCTTCCTGGAGAAAATTGTCCCGTCAAGTTTCAAGAGTATGTCCATCATTTCCCCCACATCACCTGCCACATCAATATATATGCAGTCTGGTCATCGCAATGTGGAGTAGACACAAACAGAGGCGTTGTGCTACTTGTACTTTGCTTACGATATCATGCAAGCTCACGATACGCTTTGCACTTGAGTGGCATAAGTAATGAAGCCATGCCGTGTTTTTGAGAGAATGAATGAATGGAATTGAGCAGAATTAATCAAGATGTAAACGCAATCCTTTCAGTCTCTATCAGATCTAGTGTTTCTGTGTGTAGCTTGTCCATGAGTAATGTTAGCATATTAAACTGTATCTATAACTCGCACATACTTCCAAATTCCTCCTTGCTGCAACACTTAAAAACTACAAGATAACGACATGAACACATTTTTACATGTGACATTGACTAAAAGTATGCTTTTAATAAATGAGCCACATATTGATTAACACTTGCTCGGTGTGAGCTGGGCAGTAAACAAATGATTAAGTCATCCAATATGCATAAAGGGAGCAAGTCAAACTCGATGCTTTAACAGCCGAAACAGCCCACATTGCGATGTAATCAATAATTTCAACCACACATGCGAGTACTTTTGAATTGCGTTTGACTTTACCTCAGCCAGAATGAAAAGGCTGATTTGCTATATTGCAAATTACTAATGTCACAAGTTATTCATTATCATTATCTTCAAAGTACCCCAATTTAATCTCAGGTAATAGATTGGTCTGTCTAAACCTAAATCCTGTTGCTGGATTAAAAATTTTCTCAGTCCATTTTCAAGATTGCATATTGTGATATAAAACTTTTCGAAGATGTGAAGTGGAAAAGCAGTGCATTTTAAGTCAATATCCGGTGTAATAATACAAGAAAGTTCATTGAGAATTTCTGTGAAGACGGGGAAGTTGATAACGATGATATTCCTAAATATTATGGAAATCGCATTAAATGAGCGTGCCAGGCAGCCAAAACTCCAAGAAGTGAAGCCGCCAGGAAAACTGACTTACTCATTCATCAGTAAAAGCTCTTTAAAGTCCTAGGGAGTAAATAAACTGCAAGCTCTAGATTGATGAAAGATATGCCTCAAGCCAAGCTCTCTCTATCTCCTCTCTCTCTCACTCTTTATTATTATCATTATACCAGTCACCATCATATCCATTACTCTCCATAGTGTTGTTGAAGGTACTTGAGCATCACTGGAGCAGCCACTGCACTATCATCCTTACTACAACTCCATAACACTTACTTGTTTAGTTGGTTTTTTTCCTTTCTCGGCTTTTCTCTTTTCAATGCATTTTCCACTAATGACGATGACGAATCGTCATCATGATCTTGCTTGACTCTATAGAAAACTTTGCAAAAGGCTGGTTTTAAAGGTCCACGCTTGTTTCGCTGCATTACGTTACTGCTTTAAGATGCTCTTTGGATGCTCTCACAAGATACGATGTGCCAAGAATGTTCAATAGTGCCTTTCATACATTCAGAAAATATAACTCAGATGGTGAACTGTGAGAATTTCGGTTTATGTTGTACATGCTGGTTAAGAATCGTCCTGTAAAAATAATTGCCATGGTCAAAACTATGCGTGTGACTACAAGTGATGTTAATGCGTGCTGCTCATGCGAATAATATACTGCAAATGTAGTAAATAAACATTTTTCCGGCAAGTACATAAAAATTTTCACATTGAAAAAGTGAAACTCTTTATTTTCAAGTTTTGATTGCCCAGTTATGTCTATACAAATGGCTCGACCAAGTTACGTCAAGAGGGCGAGCTTCTTTGTATGCCGGTTTACATTTTCGGGTAAGAATTACAATAATATTGGTTGGTATATTATTTTTTATAATTACTGTAATATGCATCATATACCATATTACATTGACATCGGATGTAGTATGTATGTATCTAGTTTAGACTCTATACATAATATCTATAGTATATTGTGGGGGTATTATTATTATATAACGTAATGGTATATTTTTAGTAGTAATACGTTAGATAGGAATAGTAGGTAACTAGATCAATGCATTAATATTTATTAATGCACAGTAATAACAATTACAATAATAATATATCAATATTTTTACATTCAAGTAGGAAGTACAATATATAACTAGTAATATCCGTAATAGCGTTGTAGAGTACCTTACATAATATTTATGTTAAGTGGTTATTCACCATTATCATCAAACTGTATATTATATTTAAACATTCTTACATGTAGTAACGCTCTATGCATTGTTTCGTATGTGTATTTTTTAATATACTCTCCCAAAAATCCCTTTTCCGCTTGTATTGCAAATCTTTGCTGTTTAACTAATCTTTGTTTTTAAATTGTAATACCATTTTGCTTATGAAATGCAGTAGTGGTTCCTATCATCATGTATTACCAAATAATGGTAAAATGGCAGCTCACCACAGCTACCTCAGAAAAATATTGGGATCCTATTTTTTTTGTTTCAAATTGAGGGAGAGATGCTCTACATGTTTGCCACGACTTTAGTATAGTAGTATAGTAAGTAAATAATATTACGTGTTTGTAAGGAACATTAGGGCAGGTTTATATTGACTTTGTCACGTATAATACAACCTATACACCATTACTTTAAACTAAACCGTAAAACGATGTTAATAACAAGAGCTTAACTAGAGAACCTAACAACTAACTGACTTTTTGTTTGTAGCGATACGGCTAGTCACTAACCAACTAGTTAACGTAGTTTTAATTTAATACATTTACTGTCTACCTATGTTTAGTTTTTGAATAAATAAAGCTCAAAAAGTACAAATCGGTAAGTAGGGACTTTAATCAACACGAGGAAGTACAAGGAGTTCGGCAACAAGAACGATTTCTATGCAACTACTTTTATTTTTGCACAAAGCTGCACTCGAATGATTGGAAATGATAGCTAGTCATTTTTTAAATTTTGCTACGCCTAACTATAGCTTAGCATATTCTCTGATGATTTAGCGTCTAAATATCTAAATTTTTCTGTCTTTCTTTCTTGCATATTATCTTCCCTCTGTAGTCAAGTCTAGAATATATCGTTTATACCGGATTTTTTAAAATTTAAATTAAAAATATTAGGTGGACAGTTGGCGAAAAAACACTGCTGAGATGAGGTATATACTTTTGCATTGTGGATCTTAAATATTAAGTAAGTATGTATGTCTATTAATAGTAAAGCGAAGCGAGCTTGTTGCATAACAAAGTTCATGTTTAGTTTAGTCTATTAGTCAATATTATACTCTGGTTAAACCTTAACTCGTTTGAACATCAATGCAACGACTTCATTCTTCCTCAGCCGTTTAAGACTATAAGAATTTAGCTTAGTGTAAATGGTATGATTGGACACTTTACTTGTTGATCATGTTGATTCTTTTGCTTAAACGGTATCACCGTCGTCATACCGCCTACACAATGCAATACAAAGACACAGTGACCACAACAACTCAAAAACATGCAACACAAATGCAATCAGTTCTTCTCATCCTGCTGGAATGTGTCAAGTGCACATTTATATATGATAGAAGTAAACTTGACACTTACCTTCCTTCAATTGGTGGGTGAAAGGTCAGAATGACGAGTTGTTGTTTCCCATCTCTCTTGTACAAGTTGTAATAGGCAAGACTTAAAAGGAGGCTACTTAATAAATGCAATTTTACGGCGAACGCAGAGAGGTCTTTTCTAGTTTTGTCATATATCATATGAGTAAAGTAACGTTGTGGATAGAATAGCTACCGAAAACTTAATAAGCAACTAGCTAAGGAACTATAGGGGTAAATTAACAACTACTTATCCACAGATTCGCTTTTGATCATATCAGGTTTAATGTCGAGACCATTTACCATTTTCTCGATGGACTTGAGTTCAGATGGATGTTGTTGCGAAGCCTGGGGAGAGGTTTGTGTGGTTTGACCAGGAATACAGGATGAGAGAAGAGATGACATACGATGCGGATGTGAAACAGGGGATAACACATTAGTTGATTCTACTGCAGTAGTCGGTTCGACAGTAGGACGAGGTGAATGCTTTGGACTTGTGTGACTTGAAGGTGTGACCGTTTCAAAGGCAGAGAGGCTGCCTCCTCCCAAAACACTCGTCGAAGTGGAACTAAGCGACGACGTTGAGGATGAAGAGGCAGTTGCAGGTGGGATCAGCGGGTATGGCAGAAACCGATGCGCTTTCAGTCGTTCTGATAGCAAAGCTGCAATCACAAAGATGGTGTTAATGAGCCATGAGTCATTTTTGCCGTTTTCGTTTCACACACTCACTCTTTCATTCACAGTCTCAGTCATTCAATCTTCTGTTTGCTCTCAAAAAGATGCTTGAGATGAAATAATGGTGAGCTTGAAGAAGTAGCAGTAGAGGAAGTAGATGCATTAGTGTATTTACCGGGTCCTATTGATGAAGCCAAGGAGACTGGAGGTGCCGCCAGGGGATAGCCACCATGGAATAATTGCTGTTGGAGAATGTGGTTGAACAGGAGTGACGGTGGGAGAGACGCGGCTGATGCGTGCTGTGAACCAGGACCAAAGAGAGACATAGGGAGTGATGGAGGGGGTCCCAGGGGAGGAAGTCCAGGGGCCCCTGAATACAAATTGGGAGGGTACAGGTAGGGCAACATAGGTGGTTGCAGGGGAGGACCCAGGGAAATATTAGGACTAGGGTGGTCTAGGTCACGAGCTGTTGGACGAAAGGCTCCTCCACTCTCAGAGCCACTGTCACTTATGTCTCTGTCACTGTCATCTCGTCTCTGATTCTCACCTCCACTGTAATCTGCAAACAATCAAACAATACGTTCGTTAAAATAAAGCACATGATCTAATTTCCATGTTCTTACTAAATATCTCCATTTTCTCCTATCTAAATATCCTCCCTTATCTCCGCTAACTGGTGTCATTCATCTGTCGCCGGAGTAATGCACAACATAAGTAACCATTTTTATGATCTCAACACACAACACACGGCAAGTGCGTGCAAGAACTTGTAGCAAACTAGTCCATTACGCAACCTGTGCTTTTTGCGCATGTGGTACCTAGCAATATTATATGTTTCAGGGCGAGCGCAACCAAACAACTGTGGCAGCAGTTCAGTGCATAAATGTGTAACCGGTACCACTGCCGAAACAACGCTCAAAGAGAGTTATGCAAGGCAAGGATCAACCATCCTGCTTTCTCTTCTGCTCGATCAAATTGTTTCCCCTTTGTTAAATATTTTGAGTGCGGATATACGAAACATCATGTAAAATAAACCAAACTCGGATCGAGAAAATGCATGTGAATAAGCATTATTTTTTTCATCTTTAGACAATTGGATTCCCATGTTCAACAACTTCATTTTCGATATTGATTCCGTCGTCCTGGCTGAAGGGATGTAAATCCGCTTTAGGAAAAAAGGAAGATCCGACATGAATTATTCATGATAGCGTAAGAATATCTTAACAGCAGAGGAGTAGCACACTGCTTTTATATGCACATGCACTTTACCACTGCCCCATCATACACATGAATGCAAACAAAAATACCATTTGAGCTGAGTAAATCCAGGAATCAGACTTTTACTGGTTTGGTTTGGAGTACATGGCCGAAACAGGACAGTTAAGCATACAAATTAGACGCATCAATGGGCTCTTCCATTCCCATCCATATTGGCTCTCTTTTGTCTTATTTAAAGTCTCCCTACACTCTTCTCTAAATTCTTAATTTCTCCTGCCAGAGAAAAAGTGAATGAATCCTATTTTCATCATTAACAAGATAAGCTTTCCATCCACTCCTCTCTAATAGTCATGGATATTCTCCTTCCCTTTTGCCATATGAAGTAGTAATAACCCACTCACTATCAACATCCTTTTTTCTTCGTCGCTGCTCAATCTTTCACAGATGTGTCAGTTGTTGATGGTTTGAGTTTTGGAAGTGACAGACACCAACCATCACTTCAGTGCAGTGATCAACTCATTAATCCCTTATTAAAACGCAGCCTATTAATTCAATATTACATACATATGTACCACAATATGATGATGATGACGAGGCTCTTTTTATTTTAGACTATTTTTAGAATAAAAGCATTTATTCATTCAATCCAGCTACTAAGCTACTATTTTCCTTGTATATTTTGACTGCTTGACTGACTGATTCCCTATCTATATTGATGGGATTGTCCTCCATTCTTAGATAACTTTAATGCTCCTTAATGTAAGTCTACTTTACGGTATGTTGTGTAATGTCATGCATTAATATAGATATAATATTGGCTTGCTGGTAATGTATACATGTTCGAGTCTTACTAAACCTAAGCTTTTACACAGTGTCGGCTTAAAGACACAAGCTCATTGTCTGAAAGAGGACCGTCCTTCCAAATAAAACCCTGAGGACAATCTTGCTTTTCAACACCTCAAATTTCCTCCGTCTCTGGTTAAAAAGGTCACCGACGATGTTTGTGTGTATTGGGAATTGAGTGCTTGTGTCGGTTCTCTAGAAACCAATTAACTCAAGTGTTTCTTTTCAGACGCCTTATCAGATACTTAACAGCAAAAGTACATGCCTGCACTCAAGCCCTTCTTTCAGTCGGCCGTGCCGGTAACCTTTTGTTCTTCTCAATAATCCTATCTTGAAATACCTTCTTAGCAAAGTAAAATGGTACGATAACCAGTTATCAGGATTAATACGATCAAGTAGATATTAATGAGATAAGAACTGAATGGGAATCTCTAATTCCTCTTTGCCCACTCTCCACACAGTTTCACACAATGTATGGGCGTTGGCAGTCTTGTCAGCCGGTCTAGCGCTCCGAAATTAGCAAAATCATTCTAGGTACTACCTAATCTACTCATACAATGAATGAAAATTAGTTGACAAAAAAGGTGTATGGTAACTTACCGTGGTGACGAGGAGAAGGGGATACCGAATCAGGTCGATGGTCAT
Organism: Orchesella bifasciata; assembly: GCA_034697805.1. Classification (NCBI taxonomy): domain Eukaryota; kingdom Metazoa; phylum Arthropoda; class Collembola; order Entomobryomorpha; family Orchesellidae; genus Orchesella; species Orchesella bifasciata. The sequence goes on along the minus strand of JAQGAP010000306.1, from coordinate 28,800 downwards.
TTCCAACCACATCAACCCGCTCATCGTCATCCACATTGTCATGAGTCATGGAATCGGAAGGTCCTGAACCAAGGCTATTGCTTAAAGATGGCCCAGCATTACTGGATCGGGGATGATCATCACCGTGACGTTGAGCCAATAACGCTTGCCTACTGGAAAAAATGTAAATGTATAAGTACGAGTTGCTCTGGTGCAAGGTTGTTCAAAATGTATTCAATTTGCAAATAAAAGCGAAAGCTAATTGTGGATTTTTGAAACATTAAGCATTCATTATAGCAGAAAGCAAGAAAATCTTAGCTAGCAGGCAAATTATATATGTGCATTGTTAAGAACACACATTCAGGTCATCAGAAGCAAGAAGAGTATATAAGTTATAATCTGAACGGTAATTAGCACAATGTAAAATGTATGTGTGGAAAATGGCGCTATTTTGACAGCTCATTACACTCATCAGTTTCCTTCCAAACTGTATCATTATGGCATAAACAACTGTTATTAATAGAACAACTCCTAGTCCTCACTCATCGTCAGTGTCAATTACAACAACTTGTAATAACAAACAAACAAACAAACAATACTCCAGTTAGGAGCCATCATCGTATGTGTGGCAGTAAAGCAGTTTGAGCTCGCTCGTCTAGTTAGACGTTCACATCGAAGTGCTGCGATGCTTCAATACAAATATACAGATTATTTTACGCCTTTACTACTCTGTCCGTACGTACTCTCTCCGCAGTTTCACATATTATTCATTCCATTCAATATACCTGTATGGCACGCAAGGGATCGTGTTGTTACCAGAATTTGACGCTTAGTTCATCTTTTCTCATTTACAAACACATTAGCCTTACCTACATCATGTAAGCATGAGAACGGCTCATTAATGTGCCATATCCGTTTCAACCATCCAAATGGCTACTTGCTGTTTTGCCATACTGCACTAGAAAAGAAATGGTTCTGGAGTCGAATTATCTGTCGTTATTTTCCCTACTACTCGCTGTTAAAGGTAAACATAATAATAGAAATGACTATATATCCTGAAAACTTCACACACCGGCAGTCCACAGTCATTTTTTCCAGCACGGGACATGGAAACACATCACTTAAAAGCCGTGAATTTATATTATTGTTTATGGTGAAGTGATAGGAAGTTGAGAAAAATTAACGAGAGCAGAGGAGCGCTAGCTAGAACTAGAAACGTCCACCGAGTCTCACTCTCTTGCAGTAGATGAAATAAACCATAAAACAGCTTATAAAAACTGCATTTTCATAGCTCAAAAGATAATAGGAGCCTTTTTCCATTTCATTTCAGCTACCAAAACCGATGTTGTTGTACACTGAATAATATAGAAACAATGCAGTCCACGTTGCCGGTCATCATATTAACAACTGACACATTTTACACAACAAAAAGCCTTTCCACACACTCTATATCATAAAAAGTCATTCCAAAAGAAGCTAAAAATGTAAGCCACCACGTTGGTTTGTCCTTTCCATCTTACCTGCTTGCTAGCTATATGTGTGAGTACATAAAAACAAGTAATACTGCCATATGTATCCGAAATTACTGGATTGGGTGACTGTCACGGAAATCGGCTATTAAATTTTCCCCCTAACATCATCATCCCAAACCGAAGCAGTAGCCAACACCTCATTGTCTGACTTTTTTCACTCTATAATGAACCATGCTAGATAATTTTACCAAGAAAATTCTTGCTTCCACACCACCTTTTACCACCATCATCGTCGTCACTCTGTGGACTACAAGGTAAATAAAGATTCACAAGGTAGTTTCCCATTTCAAACAACACATGCTTAAAAAATTGAACAAGAAAGGAATATTGCAGAGAAATGCTAACCATCCTAGTGTAAATAATTTTTTTTAAAAGAAAAGTTACGAAACATATATCGCCTTATAGATAACAAATTCTTCCGGAGATTCCTTAAATTCTTACTGCTAACTGGAAAAATAAAAAGGACTGCTTCGAAACTATTTCCAGCGCTTTATCTTTGATCAAAAAGTACTTCACATAATACGCGTTTGTCACGACGTTTACAGATACTTACGTGTTTGATTGTGATCAAATATATATTCCATAATGTACACGCATACATTTTCCATAATAAGGTACTTTTCATAAAAAATCAACCTCCTACCCATTATGAAACAAAAGCATAAACAATATCATCATAATGGTGTGTAAATAACAAACAAAGGATGGTGATAGAGTTCATAACAAGGGAAGCAGTATGATAAGTAAAACACAACCAGAGTCAGCTATAAAAAGTTTATGAAGCTTCAAGTCCGACGAGGAGAGCTACAAGAAAACTTTTGATTTCTGCTACTTGTTACAGTGAGGGCGAAAAGGATGTGATGTGAGTACAGGTACACATTTCAGGTTGATAAAGAAGAAAAGGTAGCAAACCTACCCTAGGTGTTAATGGGTTATTTCTATAGTTCTTCTTTCTTTCTTTCTTCAAAACAGACCTGGAGCCTGTTGTTTGCCACGTTTAAATCTTTTTTTTTGGGTCGGTCGGAGAGAATAAAAACCAGACGAGCTGTCGGTACATAATGGCTTACAAGAAGGGTGACATTTGTCTACAAAGGGTATTACAAAACGACGTTTTTTGTCACTTTCATTTTGTTCTTCGATCCGCTTCCACCTTAGACATTCTCTGTTTTACAGAGTCCTTCACCCTCTCTCTCCATGCATTTTTTGTAAAAAAAATCTTCAGAGATAAGGATTTTTAACCAGTGTAGGCATAAAACAGCTATTCTTATGATTACGTGTTGTAAGATGTTTTCGTATAAAGAAAGCAAAGGGGCCCGAAATTATATAAATCTTGGTTCACAGACTGATACTTGTTTCAGGAAAGCATAACATTATATATACTCCCTATAAAATGAGTATAAGCATTCACACACGAGTTAGTGGTAGTATCATCAATATCATCTTCTTAAGGGAGTAAAAAAGGTGATATTTCTTGCGTTCTGCGAGTTAGAGGTAAATTTTCTTGCGGAATGTTTACTTTTATAACTGCGATAAAATTCCTCTGGATAAAAATTCTTGAACTTGTACATAAGTAAACCTTTGTTTGGCTTCACAATCCTTTGTACCTGATCTGATCAATAACGAAGATAAAAGTATTACGCATATTTCTTTCAACAAGAGTGCCAGCAGCTTTTATACATATCATCATCAATTCATGATCTGATCATAATATATTCTTTAAAAATGAACGATACAAAAATACATCTTTGAAAAACTAAAACTATCGTCATGAAATAAGCTGAATATGTAGTTCGGAACGAACTTCCAGACTTTTGGATTATTTTTAGCTATATTTAAGATTTAAGCTGGCTAATTTAGATCTGCATACGTTTTAAATTTAACCCACGTTCAGTCAACGAACTACAAACAACAGAAGCTGTTCGCGACTTTTTCTATTTTTAGATTATTAATTTGCATACGAAAATAATCGGATCAAAATCAAATAAATTCTGTTGTGTGTTCGCTGCTGTTTTTATGCAGCTGAACCACACGTCATGCCCAGCGAAAGATATAGGCTGAGCATTTTGATTAGGATAACAACAGATTAACTTTTTGGCGAGTGGAAACCAATGTCTCTCCGCAGTATTTTTATACTTTTGATCACGATTACGACACATACAGGTGATCTGATTCTCTAGAACTGCTTTGGCACACCTACAATATCCTCCATTATTCGATTTATAGTTTTATGGTGTCAACTTTGTAAGTAGATTATACTACATCTTGTATGCTGCAAATCATTTCGCTTAACTTCGAATGACACGTTCACGCTCAAACGTAATCGTCCTCAATTAAACATTGTCAGTGGTCTGTTTGGATGTTAGAGATCAAGATTCAAAAATAGAACATGCTGGTCTACTGGTGGACCATCTTGCTAATTATCTGCCTGCTGTGTGCATCAATGTTGTATTTGCATAAACTGTAACTCGACTTAACATTTACAAAATTACAATACTTACAGCTTCAGAAAGCATGACATGAGCATGCCACAAAAGAACCTTGTTATATACAATGTCACAATTTTCATGAGACGATGTAACAAGTCAGTAAAAATCCCTATACTTTAATACAAATGCACAACTCTTTTGCACAATCTTCCGAAATATAAATTTTTAGCCAAAGTGTGATTATCTAGAACAACAAGAACAAATTACAGAAATTAGGTTGACAAACAGAGCTGGTTTGGCAGTGACAGGAGTAACAGATAGATATTTACACAAGTCATTAATACGTCATCCATGGATGTGTCTTGTGGGTTCTTTCTTAGCTGACAAAACTGATGCTTTTCACACAAGCTCCTCCAAATCAAAATATCAATCTCATGTGCTTACGAAAGAGAGTTAATTTACGAAACGCACACTAATTTCGGCTCCACTTTCCCCTCTTTTCTATCTTTCATCTTCAAGATAGGCATACGCTAATATAAACGGGTATATACAGAACTTTGCATGAGATATATGCGGGATAAGGATTCACAGGGAAGGCAGAAGACTGGATTTCGGCTCTAGCCTCAAGAATGCCGGCTAACATAAAAGCCAAACTTTGTCGCGACAGTTCGCCATGGGTCATCGCCTAAACAAACTGTCACTCACTTCGAGAATATTTTAGGGCTCCGTAGAAGCATCCAACCACAACTCCTCTCTTCTGTTGTAGATAATATTTCTTACACACGGCTTGTTACAAAGCATGCCAGCTTCACGAAGAAGTCGCATATGTAATATATAAAGCACCCATCTCCTTAAACTTCTCGTGTGACTACCCAAGCTTTCCTCTTCTCTCCCTTTTCTTACATTTTTCTCATCATTTCTTAACAACTCCTTCTTTCCTTGTATGTATGACTGCTCTCCTCGTCTTCATCATCATCATTACTATCGGCGCATCCGTGTGGTTATAAAATTGACAACAGCAAATAATCATTTACAAATGCAAACGACAGAAGTAATGTGGCACATGTGCAAAAAAATTCGTTGAAAAGTAAATACTAGAGTGTCATCATGATTGTACTTCCTCGCTCGCTCAAACAGTAACGTTTTGGAAACACGAAAATGGTCACAAAAAAACTAGAGAGTAAAAACAAAAAAGGAGCTCTAAATCCTTTTTGCACTCATAAAGCCACAATGGTTAAGCTCAGCCACATGAATTCCTGAACATGAATCAATGTGTCTTTTTACGAACACGATGCAATACTATTCACCATTCATAAACTCTGGGAAGCGCTCATTAAACCACCCGACTCAGTGGCTTGGCTCGATCTGTGAAGCTTACAAAACGGCATAAATCTACATTCACCATTTTTTGTGTGGAATTCACAGAATCCACATTCCACTCTGGAAGTAATGATTACTCACTTCTCATCCTTTTCTTGATGATATTTGGAATATAAGAGCATTTTTATGCTACGCTACACCACCGCCTGTTCATCTTTTCTCAGGCCAAGTCACGACATGCAACGTTAACTTCTCGGCAATTCAATATAATATAACTCAATGCCAGTGCCAATCTATTTACGTATATTTCATGTTGTTTTGGGAGAGGAGACTTTACCTACCTGAGTAATCCACACGATCACCAACAAAAACAATGGCAGGAAGTTTATATACCAATTGAGTCAGATGCATGAACAGCACACCCTTGCGCTCGTATAATATACACAATGCACTCATAATACAATTTCATTCATTCCGAACAGCTATGAATTTCGTGGTATGACAGTTTGAACAGAGACCAGACCACAACAGCATCATTCAAGACGGACAAAAAAAGAGGAACAACACTGACAAAATTAACTGGTTAGGGAAATACTTGTTTCATTGTGATTTGCTGATGACATGACAGCATAACTGACGAATAATACAATCATAAAAATCCGACACAGGAATCATATATTTAACGCTTGTCATAAATAATTGTTTCATTGTCTCCATTATTAAAGATGAAAAACAAAGAGAAGGGAACGGAGTGGAGTGGAGACGCAAATGTAAGCATATGTTTCCCTACGTAACGCAGGGCTCCATTTCATGGGAGCACATTTATCGCTATCTCATGCACGTCAGTGGTGCCAACTAAATCTGTCTTTTTAAAATGTCATATTACTATTATACCTACTCCGTAAGTCCTTAAAAATTAATTTAGATCTTATCAGTTTGGCCATCACCAACATCAAAATTCATAATGAGGTCGAACCACCTTCCCTTTTATAAGAGCATGCAGTTTATGCAGTCATAGTTAAGCCGGTTTTCAAATCAAGACCAATAATATTTCACATCCAGCAGTTCATTCATTCATAATTGACATGAGAGCTCATATTTTAGTGCTGAACTAAACAATTATCCATCTATTATCCAAATGTTATATTTTAAGACACATGACATGACAACAGGCTCCTTGTCGTCGTCATTCACCTACTCATTAACTTGAGCCCATTACACATTTAATAATAATATGCATAATCACAACACAACCAGATCAGTTGTAAATATGATTACTTATACTTATTATTACTAAGGCCTGCTATTAAATTACTGGCTGTATTTTTTCTGTCTTCCTTTACCCCTGATCAATTAACAGCTTGCAAACACAATGGCAAAGTTCCTTTTTCTAATTCCTGCCTCCTCTCCTCACGTCAAGTGTCTATTTATCTCATCAGGAAAAAAGTATTATACGTCAGTGGTCATTATAATTGTCCCTGATTCAGTTTCTTAAATGATGACATGAAACGCCATCCATTAAAGTAATTTTACCAAAACAAAAATACGAGCAACATAAAAACTCTGAGGTTAAAAAAAATTCTGCAAACCCCAAAAAGGGTTTTTAATTCATCATTCTTACCACACAAATGATGAAGTATTATCGTTCCATTAAAAAAATCTGCCACAACAATTATAGATTAAGAAAGGAGCAAAGTTGCACGTGTGTAATGCGCATCCCGTACTTAGCGTGCAAAATAACCTTTTCGGAACGGTGGAGGAATAAAGTTAAGAGTCAGCAAAACAACTGGCCAAGCATAAAGATGATGATGAACAAAGTGCCATTCAAGAATCATTAGCATTATTAGACGATCGAGTTAACTGACCCATACACGTATCACGAATTGTAGCTCAAAGAGTTGCCTGCATTGCATTCATCAATGTACACCTACATGTTTATGTCATTACACTTAAGGAGTTGCACGAATGACAGCTTGAAGTAGCAAAAGATATCATTATTATTAGATAGGTATTTGTTCGATTGCTCCTGTAAGTGATCACATCATCATGTGATGATGGGCTTCATCAAAGCCCACAATTAGAAGAATGCTGCTGTGGCGAGATAGGTGAGTGAGTAGGATGAACATATGTATATATTATATGCAATGCATATGCTGCATATCTACTAGAAAGCTCATAATATAATGATATCCATGTTTCGTGTAGTTGGTAGGTAGTGTGTGTATACGTTTGTATTTTTTCGGATGAGCATTAGTTGTAAGAATGCCATCTCATTATCACATCTCGTCAAAATTCAAAGTAACATTAATGGGTCGTGTTCAAAGTCATTCGCTACTCCTGTTTCTTTTTCTTTCGAGCTTCTTTATAAGATGTTAATGATTGTCGAAACACTTCCGCCATTTGGTTCTTAATTATATTCGATAGAGCCCGAGTTTTCAAACAAGTTGGGTTGGCAAACTAGACCGCAACTTGGTGGAATTATATTATTATTAACGCGAGTTACAAACCATTACAGCCATCTGCTAAACCATTACTCAAACAAATAAACTCTCATAAAAATGCTGGCTGAGAGAGGAGTCGTCAACTTTTATCATTTATACCTAGAAGGAAAAACTAATTCAAGCAATTTTATAGCCACATCATCAACATTTCGATCCTCATCAACAGCCACAGTGCTGCTAGTGATGCCATGCCCGTCACCGAAATTCCAGTCATCATTAACGACTGAAAAGGCTCATTCCTCTTCTTGCCGAACCATACTCCGGCTTTATACACATTTACTTTTTGCGGTCCCATAAATTCAAATTCTAATAAAACTTAGCACACCACCACCAATACATTCATTTCTGCGACTCTGCCTTTCACTCCACCAGTTTCACTTCTTTTGCATGGTATTCAGAGGAGTCCCCAACATGTTTGCATGTTTCTTGTGTATATGCATTATTTGTCATAGCTCGTACTTTTCTTTTGGTTCGTATAAGTATAAGTAGAGACTACAACTTTTACAGGGACCCAAACCAAACAAACACGCATATTATATTACTGTGACTGAGCATTTGCATTAACATTGAAGTATCATTGAATGCCAGCTCATAAACCACTGGGAAGAGCTTGAGGCTTTTTTACACCGAGCCGAATTGAAACCTCCTGTTTTGTGTTTTATAGTGTCGTGTTTTAATTAATGATGCAAGCCGGTTCCAATTTTCTGATGCTCTACCCGCTCACCACAACCAACTGAGCAAGAAGTAGAGGCTACATTATGCATGTTTAACTGAAAAATCAAGTGTGATTCAATTGACTTAGGACGACGCTTTTTCTTCTCACTGTGCATTTCCTGATGAAAGAGGCTACAGAGAAAAGGTAGCAACTGTGACTGTGGCGTGTCACACTTATAAATATACAACAACAGCAAACACATATTGGCACAACACAACTGCACCAGTTACAAACATGCAGCTTTGTTCATTCGCCAGCAGCAGCAGACAACAACGCAATAATAAGCCGACCAAGACAATTCATCCGCATGTCATACTATTTCTCCTACAAAACTCATTCTTTTTTCAGCCAGTCTCCAAAAAACTAAAGTTGGAAGTTCATACATTATTTTGGAGCATCATTATAACTGTCACAAGTGACAATATTTCTCCATTGCTCATTCTTTGTTACAAAAAACACAATAGTGTGCAGTCACTGCCACACAGCGAGATAAATGAGAGGGTAACAACAAGCACCACCACAAACAACTGGATGGATGTAACGAAAATTTGTGGAGCGCCTACTCGTTGACATTTTATGGAATACGCTCGCCCAAACCGCAAGAGGAACAAAACGTGATTAACCGTAATAATAAACTGTCGGATGGTTAATTAAGAGGTTTATGGCAGCTGATTGATGATGAATAGATGACGACGAGCGTACATGGAAACAAAAGACAATAGTACGGAAACGCGGTTAGAACCGCTTTCAATTATCATACCCCACTCCATTCATAAATAATCAGAATTTTACGCAATGTGGTAGTCCTAATGTCGGTATAAAGAAAAAACATAACTCAGCCACCAAAAAATGACAATTTAATTCTCCATCATACTTATCACGATGATACCTGAGCATAATTGCCGTTTCGTATTAAGAAGCAGAGAGGACAAACCAACGTCTCATCGTCGTCATTATATAACATAACCATGTATTCCCTTTGCGAGCACAACGCAACACCGCACCTAATCCCATATTGGTTTGAATATTAAAACTCTACAAAACAGATAGGTTTTTATTTCAAAATGTCAAACCACATTTTCAAAATGAAGTTCTGACCTGGAAACTACAATTAATGAAGAATATTATATTGGCTCAGAACTATAGAAATATAACTGAAAAGGTTAATTATTAAAGACTTGTTTGCGCATTTATTGTGTCCATCTGTTTCTAAAAAACATTCAAAACTAGCTGAAGAATTCTCTGTAATATTGTACAGTAAAAACATGAAAACTAATACGCTGAACTAACGTGGTATTGGAGACTATTATTATTCATTTACCATCATCAGAACATTCATATCGGAGATGTGCTGACAATAATATACAAATATCGTACACAACATTTACGCCTTCAGTATGTTCCAACACTTCTCATCACTCCGGCGAGGTTCAAAGATACCGACGATGAAAGAAAGAAGAATGGAAATACCTAAACATTTAATAGACTTTCAACTAATTAGCAGCAAAAAAGACAGTGTTGTGGTTGTCTCTGTGTGAAGACTGAAGATGCCACGAAACAGTAGGAGAATACAGATCCTTGTTTTTGTTCTAGAGCTCTATTACATGTTTGTTTCTCTAAACCCTTAAACCAAAGGGAAAATTTACGACCTCTCATGCTTTTCAACGAAACGCAAAAGTTGGTGAACATGAGCAGATGATGATGATGGGCCCAAAACGATGATACACTGATTTGTTTGTGTGATGCGTACGTACCTCTTTCTGACTTTTTCATGCTGTCTGACGCCAAGTTTTTCCTGTCAAATTATGTATATCACTGAAAGGGAGTCTGTAACAAGGAGATCCTTACGTCTTCCACCATTTATTTAGCAGATCTCTCTCTAGACACAGTGCGGTTTCAAATTAAATCCCATCACAAATATTTCACTCCAATGATTTTATTCCCAAGAATATTTATGAATGCAGCGTTCTACATGAACACTATTGCTTAATTGTGCGACGTCTTGCATCAACAGAAAATATGAAACAAGAATTAAACCGATTATTAGTTTAGAATTTCATTTCATCCAGCTTCATTTCTGGCAGTTATGGCTTGCCAGGATTAAAAAGAGCAGCACAGCGGGAGACGACTCTCGATTGACTTTTATCTCGCATTACGTATATAGAGTGTCTCTCATGGGACACAAATCAACCTTTTGTATTTCTACAAACCCCTTTCAGTATTCGCTAAAAGATCATAGAATTTCATTCGATTGCTTGCTGCAACAATTACTAAAATCTGCGTTATTCATACTTTGCCATTTCTATCTCTAAACACCTTTTTGATTCCATAAATTTAATGAGATCAGAAAATCGAAGTCAAGCTGCTGAAATGACTTTGCTAAAATAGGGCCAAACTTCTAGAAGTGTATTCACAGCTAAGAAACTGAAAAAGGACCAAATAAAAAATTTGATGATTTTCCCTTCAGTACGCAACTATAATCACACGCAAACTTGAGTTAGTAAACTGTTTCAAGCAAAACTCTAAACAACTGTTGACAAGTGAATGACATGTGTAAGTATATGTATGATTTTAATGAGCTGAATGGATCAAACGCAATATACGCAATATGCGGAGTAAACACGCTTACACATTCAAACGCACCGTCATTCTTCAGCAAGACAACAAGCACATATCCGTTTTTACTAATTTACAATCACATGTGCATACAGCCGCTGTGAATCTAACCACCTACCTACGTACGTACCTCTCTACCTTGCATCTTTTTATTCATCTATCCATCCTGTCTACCTTGTCTAGCAGGTCAACTTTTAAGCCAGCATCACAACATGGTGGTCGTAAGAAGTTCACTTGTTAAACGATAACATGCTCGTAACACTGGTCAACCGTTAAGGGATTAAATTCCGTATCATATCCCATCATCTGTTGCTTAAAACTTAAGTCAATTCCAATATTTCCTAAAGCTATGGGAGAAGCCGCTTGAAAACTGACGAACATATGCACATAGCTATTCACTTTTTACGTAGGATTAGCCAAGAGGTTAGGAAGGAAACGAAAAAGAATTGACGGCTAAACTTTTAAAGTCTTCTCATGAAGCTCTCACGTAAATTTCCAAGCCAAACTAAAAAATTATTCCCTTTCATATTTTGCCAAGTTGAGCGTAAAATGATTTAGCAAGCGTAATCCATCCCACAATCCCTTTCGCAAAAAAATTCGCAGTTTGTGTATAATGGGCTTACAAGATTCAAAATCAGCATAGATTAAGTAAAAAGGATAGCAATTGTGAATTCAGCCGTCAGTTGAGCACTGACATTTACACCAGAAGAAGCAACCAAGCATGCAGCGTATAGCAAAAATGATAAAACTACTATTGTATAAAGACAGTTACTGACTTTTTCTCTCTTTTCCCTGCACCGGTATCCCGAAATCCTTTGGCAAATGGGTTATTATCAATTTTAAGTTGCGTAATCTGAAACAAAAAAAGAGAATCATAGTATTCATTAAAAATTCTCCATTTTAAAAACTCTCCAGCGTACATCGCATAATTAAACATATGTGGTATTCTTACCTTTTCATTTTGATACGCAGTCACTGCAATAAATTCGGTTTCCTTGAAAACATAGGTACGAAACGTTGAATACGGTAGCTTCAGAATATCATTTGCCCTCACTAAATGAAAGCGGGGTTGGTACTTGTGCATCGAGTTGAGAATCGTCTGCTTTGAACAAATCGACAAAAATGCAAAATTAAAGCTCGATTAATAACAAATGGTAGTCTTGTTATCAAAGTTTACTCATTAAACACTATAGTTCGCTGAAGTTACATGAGGAAGAGTGCTGTATGACAGGACATGATGACAACGCAACATTAAAAAATTTAGAGAATAACTTCATCACACACACTGCAATTTGTTATACGTATACAAATACAAATGAAACAATTTATGTGTGTGAGAGCACAGGGAATCTAAAAGCATAAATAACAAATTTGGATGAATATGCTCCGTCTCAACTAAATGAAATGTAACTATTTGTAGTTGTTGTGACGGCAGTATATTTATCGCCGGATTATTACATGAATTCAGTATGGGCATAACGAAACCCTGTTTCCACCGTCCGTGCATTTGCAAACAGACATGAATTATTAGAAATCTGTTCAATTCAGCTCTGCTCGCCAGCAAAGGAACGTTTTACTAATATATGAGATTTCACGAACGAGCAGAACAACGGCAATCAGCAGTGTTAGCCGTGAAGAAGGAAAATCCATTGCGAATATCCTGCCTACCACGTATGTCTGCAACTCTTTGGCGAGTTGATAGAAATTTATAACATGCACTTAATTTATAGACAACACCCAAAGGTATAAATTACGGCACATTAATCATAAACCAAAGTGCTATTTACACACTAGCAGCATTTACACATGAATACTGCACACATTCATTCATAAACTGCAGATAGAGAGGTTTGAGATTTTGACGGATACACGCATTCTTCAATCAGCTGTATAATAAACATATATAACATTTTTAATATTTACTACTCGTTAGTTTTCGTGGTCTTTATGTCACTAAATAAAATGAAACTTGTCTGCTAAGCGTTTAACAACATGTTTTATGGTTTTTCTTTGAATATTGAGTTCATGATTAAATTATTGCGGTTCTTGGCAATGCCAAAGTTGCACTGGCAGAAATCATGTCAGTTGAGGTAACTCATCTAATAATTTGACTCCTATCAGTGGATAAATAATGGTGACTCGTTAAAATATCGTACATTCAATTCTCAGTTTATGACATCCTTGAAATCATATCATCACGCTGAGGTATAAATTTAACTTATTATCAAAAGGTTCTTTTCTGCTAAGTTGATAAAAGGCCCAACGCTATAGGTACCATGCAAGTCGTTCAATAAACTAAGATGAGCACATCTGATTTGGTCGACCCTTTTTAAATACTTCATATTACTCGTTCGTAAAGATTCAGAGTGTTATAAACGACGAAAGTGCATCATGTGCATGTAAACGTAGACATACACATATATAGGTATACATACAAGTGAAATTTCCTTCCTTCCTTTCTGTGATCCATTCAAAGTCGAACATTTCGCATGGAATACATTTGCAGGCTACAGCAAAGCGATTATTATCATCATTATCAGACTTCATCTTTGGAATTATAAAACAGACAAAAAACAGCAGGACATCAGATAAAATGATACGACTCGCATTTCACGAATCATTTCCTTCACTTGGGATATATTAGATGGACAGTAAAATTGTTCCATCATCCCTCTTCATTCGGTTACATTGGTTATAATGTCGATTATATTGGACTTAACGGAACCCACACCCACAGAGTAAAACCAGCAAATCTATATTACTATTGGCATCCTTAAAAAGTCTTGTTTCCAGCAGGATTGTGGGATTTTAAAGGTAAGAAAATCCCAAATTTCCGTGAAAAATAGTTCCTACGACTTGAATAATGGTTATCTTTAATAAAAACGAATGACGTAATGTGCAGGAAACTCTTCTTTCGTAGCATCATATGATACATATCGGGATCAACTTTTGCCTCAAACAGCTAAAAAAGCATCCCAGAAATATGGCACACAATGGGCCATTACTCCATAAATGAATGAACTAACTTTTTACCTCGGTAATAGTGACAAAAATAGAGATATTTTCTCAAGTATTTGTATTTCTGGAGGTTGCGTCCATCTTCAGTACGAACGAGAGTAAGAATGGCGTTACATTGTCGCATAAAAAAGTGAGGGACATGAGTCGAAAATATTAAAAGTCATGACTATTCTGACCACGACCTAAAGTAGAGCATTCAACATACATTTTTGAAATAATTCGTGCACATTCATTCATCGGAGGCTCATGGTTACACCAACAAAATCTGACATTTGTGGGAACTGGTAATAAGAAACGTTTTTATGGAAGATTGTGCAGTAAAAGTTACGTGGGATGAATGCTCCATCACAAGGATACACTTTACTGTGGGAAATTACGTACATCGGGTGAGGGGGATACACACAATGGTGATGTGATAGGAAAACACATAATTTTGAATCGGACATACGACACTGTCAAAAAAAATTATACCTTCGGACCACCACGGGCCTTTCTGTTTTTGATTATAGCGTCATAAAAACAACTAATTCAGATAACTTGCAGTTAAGCGGAAAATGACAGTGAAATACTGTGTTTCGCAGATTATAAGGTAAATTTGCCTCATATTTCCGCTAATTCAGTCAGCAACCCCAAGCTGCACAATGAATGAATGAAGAAAGAAGTTTGTGAAAGATCACAATGCAACGTACATGAGCAACCTTGAAAATCCACCTTACAAGCTAAGCTCTTAGCTTCACACACCATAAGTAACAACTCTGCTCTGCTGTCTGACGAGGTGTGCAATAAAAGAGTTGAGACATGTATTCATTCATTACATTAGCGACAAAAGCGGAGAAATAAATCATTCCAATCTTTCTTTCACAACATGTACATAATAACATTCGCAGAAAAATAATAAGTCAAGTTGACAAAAATCAAGGCAGGAACTCTCGGACACATGTTCCAGTGTGGTGCTTAACCATGTACCCCTGCATGCAATGTTAATATGGAAATAGCACTCAGCATTTGCTCGTGTACCACACAACCCCACCACACCACTCAACTTCGTGAGTGGTCATTGCCAAATGCAAGATGTATAAAAAAAGTACCTACTTCAAAGAGCAATAACTCATTACGCTAATGTAATTTTGTGCTAAATTCTTCATTCCATTGTTAAGATTGGGTACATTGCACGACACAAGCAGAGTCAGCATGGCAGCCTCCCATTATACATTGTATTTCTCGGGAATAGTGAGACATATTCGGTTTTCAACACTACCATAACATAACACCACAATAATTTTGCATTATATTAATAATATAACCTTTTTGAAAAGGGTATACAACTTGAAGAAACATTAGTTATAGTGTGTCGGCGTTTGTTTCCCAAACTGCTACTAGAAGCACTTACACTCGGCGATAAAATTGGACTGCCACCACCATCCTCAAATTTTCAACATCACATAAACTAAACTAAACATTCATACATGTTTATAGAGTAAATACACCATGAAAGTATTATGCCCCAAGTTGATATCATAAAAATAGCTTCCACCAATTTAATGAGAAAAGGACCGCATTGCATTCATATCATATCACCAAAACATTAAGGTGGTGTCCATGTATACATATTATATGCATTGAGATATTGTCGTCGTCGTTGTAGGCATTTTCTTTTTCACACACGACATCCACACACTCAGTGTACCACGACAATGTCGGTGTTGTTCAGCCGAGAAAAAATTACACATGAAAAAAAAATAGTGTGATAGTAATAGTGCACTCACAGTGGTAACATTATGGTGTTGGTGGCTGAATACGCCCATTAATTAAAACCACGTAGTGTGTAAAACGAAGGAATGAAACAGCAGCGGAGACAATACAAAGAAACACGCAACCGCGGCTGTTGCTCAACTTTATTTTGTTTCTCCAATTTAGTTGCCTTCCACACCATATATACCCAAACTGAACCACCTATGTACATAATATGTACGGCTGATTGTATGTTTCCAAAAAAAAACAACTATGCACTCAATCATGCACGACACAACACCATACCACGAGGAACAAAAAGAACGAAGAATTCATACATATATTATACATGGAATAAAAAGGAATGGCAAATGACGCCAGTTCACTAGTTCCCTATTTTACTGGAATATCCATAATTGATATTCACTACAAAAGAAACTGAGAAGTGCAACGACAATAAAAAGTCACTTATACTTTTTTTTCTTCTTTCTCTCGTCTTTTTCTCAAACACAAATGAACAAGAGTTTCGGACACCACATTTTTTCTGTGGCCCACAATCATCACAGCCTTTTGTACATGCAAGCATAGTTTGGTATCATGCATGTCAAGAAATTATTATCATTACTGCCACTAATACTGTAAAATTATCGGCACACGAAGTGATGCATGTGTGCTATATATCATTTTCATGAAAAATTACATAGCATTTCTATCTCCATAACTCGACAACACAGTCGCCTCTCATTTGAACAATGTTTGCATTGTTTTATTATACTTGGCTCTGTGTGAAGCTAGATCTAACGTGTTCTAAATTGTATCTGAAAAATCTTTTGACACTTTTCTGGCACTGGGTTTGACACGAATTTCGTCATCAGGTGTGACGATAAAACTTACCAAAGTCAAAAGTTAGAACACTGCGAATCAATGAAAAGGTTGTTTCTTCCCATTGTTGCTATTTGTTATTAGTCGTGCTCTACAGGAATTTCACACAGTACGTGATTTGTTCGTGATGATTCACCAAAGCCGTTTCCATTAGCTTCATAATTATATTGGGAAATCAGCTAAGGCGATATAAACTACTACGCTAACATGTTTTATGGAGCTTTAATTGGGCTACGTTTCCAATTTTATTTACATCGTATTTACAATTTGTCTTTGTTCTCTTTGGTGAAAACGCTTAACGGAATGTGGCAAAGTAAACAGAATTCGAAAAAAATGAACTGAAATACAGTTGCTATGTTAAAAAATTGTTTATCATGCGTATCGTATTAATTGAATATGCAGTTTTAATTCAATCCCTTTTAACATCTAGATGAAATCTTGGAATACTCTTGTTTTCTTTATGTATAAGTCCATTTAATTCTGTCGGTCTCTTTTGCATTGAGTACTCTACACAGCTTACAATTAGACAAACGTATTTTTTTTCTCTTCCGATTACAGTGTCACTACAAGGCAATGTACAGAATATAAGGTCTCGTTTCAATCTTAAATGATTATGAATTTTAGGCACACCACTTTTAAAACACGGAGAGGAACTGTGCGTTTGTAATCGTGATTATCGCATCGCCACCGTCATGAACACATACTCGTATTAGCTATGCACTTGCCTAGATAATGCATCCACTCATGCAAGATTCCTGTCCCAATGCATACTTAAACTCCACGATACTCCTCCGCTCAGCGGCTGACGATGAGCAACGTAACATTCATTGAAAAAATAATCAGACTTATCCCGAGAAAACTGGAATTCGACTTGCACCAGATATGGTGTACGTGAAAACAGTAAATTTTGAGCACATGAAACGCTATCTCTACTATAAGAGTTTTATCGAGTCTAAGAAATGTCAACGACAAATGTAAACAGCTGTCAGCTATGCTAATCGATGGGCTCCAGCTGCAACAAACGAAGCGTTGATGCACGTTTGAATATTTAAATGAGGAATATCCCAAACCCCGTAACTTTCTACTCCTCTAAGTTTTAACTGTGAATCGAAAATATGAACAGACACAATCCTCTAGATGGTATGAAATTTCCTTCCTATAAAATTTGTCTGAATGAAATAAAAACTGATATAATGTAAAGAATCACGTATTATGAAAGACTCGTGAAAATTAAAACTTTTAATTAAAACTCAATTGGGATCTTTTAGCACTTTATATTTCTATTATTTTCCCATTGTAAAAAATGAGGTTGGTGAGACGTCCAAGTAAATTCTCACACATGCCACTTCCGTTCAAAAGAAACCATTTTACACAAGCTAACATGCTCATAATTGCTCATTATTACCAGACATGCACAACAGCCATTCCTTCACAGATTGTTCTGCTCCCAAATTATCTTTTACAACCATTACTGATTTTAATCCGCTGTCGCGTCTGAGCCCCTATTCCCCATGTACTCCGCTTTACAGCTCGAATGTAAAAACCGAACATAATCTTGCATGACTATGCTCATTCACTTCATTAAAATGGCATAGCAAGAAAGAAACTCCCACAACGAAGTGCTCCGGGTTAATCATAGGCTGAAACGTTGCAAATGCACCAACATTATCTGCCTCCATGAATACATGAAAGATGATGTAGGTACATAGCTTAGAGGTGTAGCATGAAGGATTTTTTTACTCTTCTTAGAAGAATTAACACCCCCCACATGAGCATCACCACCACCGTCTCTGAATCCCTATCTTCTATCCATTTTTTTTGTGACTGGAACTGCTTTTTGTTTAAGATTTGTTAGTTGCTCTTACAATAATATGAACTGTGCATGTGGAAACTTATGAATGCTTGAATAATACGTGTTTCAAAGCTATTTTTATCTTGATCCATCCTTCACTAAACACTTATTCATTGGGAGTCCTGTAAACTTATTTTCTCTGTTTTACAACTCGTGCTCAGAGATTGTAGCATGTCGACGGAAAAAGATCCATGCATTCACCAAAAAAAAGAAGAATAACCACGCACACGAGCGCAACAGAACAGAGAAACTCGGAGGAGAGCTAATATTATATATGAGTTTAATGCATTAGGTATAGTACTCGTTACATTAATATGCAATGTAAAAGCACGTTTACACATAGGATTCCGTGATGTTGATGATGATAAAAGGAGTGGCCTTGTTTTCCCAACTCATACGAGCAAACGTACGACACAAGGGCCGAGAGCAAGTAATATGATTCCCATAAGACGAGATGACTATAGACAGAGGTGTGAAGTTCCGAGCACATTGGTTAACACCGAGAGTTATAGTAGTCATAGCTTCCACCAAGCCAAAAAAAAGAGTGTGAGTGAGCTGGTGAGAAGTGAGAGAGGTCTATCTCTCGCCTTGGTTTTTCTTTCTTCGAAAACACCACTGTAGGTAGATGCTAGATAATGTGTGTGTGATGATGACGGTGTTTTTGTGCAAGTGCAGTATTAGAGCCTGCTTCCATCATCATATTATTATATATTATGTATGTGTGAGGGAGTGAGTGAGTGCGCCAGTCGCTCTCTCTCCTCCTGCTACTCCGTTTTTGTAAGTATCCGTTAACTCCATTGATTCTCGATGTGAGCTTGTACACCATTTTCTTCAAAGTTAAACGTATTTATTTCCTATAACCAGGAACCAAATGTATTGTTGGCTTCTAAATGCTAAATATTTATTTGGAAATGATGGGCGGTTTCTTTCTAAGACATTTGTTTCCCTTCCTTATATATACTACTAACATCATCCAACAGTCTTATTCTACAATATGTATATTAGTATGCTCATAATATTTCCCATGCTGCTTCGCTTTCAGTCTCGTCTTCCCCATAACTTTCAGCTCCACTCATGCGTTACATCCAGCTTCCAGTGAATGCAGAAGGAGCTGCTAGCACTACAAGAAAGGAAATGTGTGCTGCACTTTTTGCAGAGGTTCGAAAATTGTCTATTTCTAGAAACAATCTAACACAATATCTACGCCTTACGCTTACAACCGCAGTTTCACGATAGGCCAACTTCAAGATTCGCTCCACACCCACTATTGAAGAAAAAGGACGGAAGCGAACATCGGAATGTCACTCATTTTGAGCAGCAGCTAAAGGTATGCAGGAGCGCTTCAGATCGTGCCAACTACTTAGCTTCTCTCTGAAGGTGCTAAATATAAAGATATTTTTTAGCTCAAAAGAACAAAGCACTTTTCAGGTAAATGATAAATAAGGATCTCCGTGATTTGCTTTTTTTGATAAAAAATATTTTTTGGTAATATCCTGCAGCCATAAAAATCTCTTTGACAAAATATTTCAGTCAAAAATTCTCATTTTGTAAGCACCAAGCGATAAACAGAGTTAAGAGAATATTTTATGAATTTGCTCACGAACATAAAGCAGGTGAAATATTGAAAAGGTGCGAGCTGCCAAAAATATGTAGCGGAGGTGAGTATGTAGGGTACATGCGTGACGGAAGAGCGTAAGAGAAAACTGGGATTGAGTGTACATCACTTTCTATTCCACGGAACTCTGTCTTCCTTTCTTATTGCTCAGGTATCTAAGCCTCGCACACAATATTCACTCGTCACTATCTCACTTATGCCTTTACTTTACTGTCCAACACCACCACACCAACAAAGCCCGAGCACTGCTAAGGTGAAGCAGGTAAACTTTAATCCACCTACACGTTTCACACAGATGGATGTAAAGTATCTGCAAAGTAAACTTGGGAATTTCGTACCGAGAGAAACCATCTTTTCTTTCTCTTTTTCTCCTCCTCAGGCTGAGTTCCTCATCCTTTGAAATGTTTGTGCTATGCGCCACACACCATTTTGTAGCAACACATTCGCAAGCATATGTCCCTACATCTTTATATAATATGCACTGTTGTACATTACACACATGCCTTATACAACATTGTATACCTCCACATTCTACGATGGTAATGCAGCAAAAAAGTACTGCTTTCTTGTCGAGTTGTACCGCTTTAAATATAATATTATTAAGTAGTATGTAGAAGAAGCAGTTCCATCTCCACATTTTTTGGTTTTCTTCTTCTTTCCTTTTCCTCTTCTCTGGCTCCCTCGCTTACATGCTTTCACCCTCACTCATCTTTCACTATCAGAGAGCACTACATGTGATGCGAAGAAGTAATGCCTGCTTCTTAAAAGTATTTCCTTACTCCCTTGAGGTTTATACTCGCCTCAGCTATTTTACTTACTCCCTCACTTACTTTATTTCACTATCCTTACGTACGTATATACTCCGCTCTCTCTCCTGCACAAAACTTTAATGCATTATTCCAAACTTCTAGTTGGATGATGATCCTGTCTGATGATACGGCCTATCTCCACTATATCACTGCCTACTTGGGAAAATACTTTTTCCTCGTTACTTTAACATCTTTCCATGGCATTGCTACACTTACTATCTATGAATGACATGAAGTATCACTCCTTATATGACTCTGCACAAAAAAATCATATAATATACATTACGTAGGTACGAGCATGTAAGGTAATGGCAAATGTTTAGTACTCCCACAGGTCCTTCCTATTTCTTCCCTTTTCCTCTTTCTTCCCGTTACAATTCATGACATAGTCTGATCGCAAGCTCACTTTATTTTCCCCCTGTTCACATCTTTAGTTTGTCTTGTGTGTACTCTTTCCCATCTCTTTTATTTTCCCCTTTTTTTGTACATTTTCATTCTCTCTGTTGTTGTTACTGCTCTTTCGCCTTCTTCCTTGGATTGGTCTTATTTCCTGCCCCTCAGAGAAATATCCTCACAACTTTGTGTTCCCTCAGTATTGGGAGTCATCGTTGTGTGTAGAAATAATCTAGTTCTATATGAGTGAGTGAGTGAGTGAAAGAGAGTAACAACAACACGAATGTGCAAGGTATATTATGTATGTGTGTGTATATGTCATAGGAGTGGAGTGGTTATACTATTTCGATTTTCCCCTTTTTCCTCCCTTTCCAAAATCTATTTCATCTTGAAACTCTACATTGTGTCCAACACTTTCCACTAAAATAGGAGTCAGGGAGTACAGTAGAAAGCTGGAAGGAAGAAAAAATGAGCACGAGTATAAAAGACGACAGACAGACAAGAGCAGAAAGCGAAGAGAGAAAGGAGAGCATGTGTATTTCATGTTTGCACTCACTTTTTTCAATCTCATTCTCACGCCCAAATCATTCCTCCAACTTCCGATCCCATATCACATCAAACAGCAAAACGTCACTTCGTCAGAAGCACTTTACAAAGTAGATACACAAATACATATCCACCAACCAGTACCTACTATCCAGTCGCAGTGGATGTGAACTGTTTTACAAGTTCCATTACTTACTTCATGGTATCATTGACTCAAATTATTTTAACCCAATACCTTTACGTATGTATACAGAGACGTGGTGGTGAGCTACGACTCAAGTTGAGTTGAGGCAACGTAAAACTTTTTTTTGTACAACTTTTCCCCATGTTTGTATATTCTAAAAATTTACCACCATCTATATCACTCAGGATGATTCACTGCTCTGTGCAGTTAGTTGATTGTATAGTTCATGGGTCGAGAATGGCTTCAAGGAAAGAAATATCCAAGGGAAACTGACACGACATACTCAACAAATGTTTACTTTCTCTTTTAGTTCGAGGCAATTTGGGAACTTCCACGGTGTAGCTATCCTCAACACACACTTTCAACTTACTACTTGCCAGAACTAGAAGTGTGTGCTTGCTTCCCTTTTCAACCTATACACTGATTTTCTCAAAGAAAAACTTTGGTTTCAGCAACCAACACTTTGATTATTTTAATTTCTCAACCCAAAATAACCAATTTGTCTTGGCTTTTGTAGCTCAAGCCAGAACTACAGCATCTCGTAGTCCCCCAAATTATTGAGTAGTAGAGCCAGACATACATACATCGTTGATGAAGTTGTCAGTTAATTTTTTAAACTTGAATTTCCTAGAATGTTTCTTGCCAACTCAAACGTAGCTAACTATCACATCAACTCAGGAAAAGTAATCCTACCTCATCCACCCAGGTTAATTTTGGTTGTGTTTGTCAAGGTATCGAGAGATCTTGTATAGAAATACAAACAGACAACGTGCATGATCAACACCGTCGTCTCAAACATTTCTGTAAGCCCATAATGTCACACCTAAAGTAATCTCTCTACTTACGGAGCCCAGAACCCACATATTGAGCCACGGGATGGGACATGTGATTGATACACAGGGTGATAATGAAAAGGGATGTGCAGCAAGCAGCTTAAAGGTAGAGATTTAAATGGATCCCTCTCGAAAAATAGACAAAAATGACAATACAAAACATTAGCAGCTCCACACAGAAGAAGGACTTGTAAATCACTCAACTTTGTCCGGCACATACCGTGTGTAAAAAGGAGACAACAATCATCATCATCATCACCATTATTATCATGAATAATAATAATAACAAACACAGCCTTCTGAATTGCGGACGAGCCTCTGCTCCTTCTGCACAAATGCACTTATACGAGCACATTACCACCAGAAGGAGAAACTGATACCACCAACAGACAATGGAGGTTCGGAAAATGAAATAAATAAATGAGGATCTATCTAAAATTGAAGTATTTGTGTTAAGTAAAAACTTTTGTGACCGCAGGCATTTAGCAGACAGAAAGAGATACATCCTGAACCTGACTCCCTTTACCTTTTGGATACACACAATCGAGGGATAGCGGCAACGGTGAGGGATCAGCTCAAAAGTCCCTAGCTGCATGACGTCCTAGTCCTCTATTGATCTCGGGATAAATGGTATGAGGCGATGAACTTGGTTCCCTCAAATAAAAACTCAACTGTCTGTTTAGCAAAAATAATGGGATGATGTTACACAATCGCAAAAGCATAGAATAAAGATGATACAGAGAAGATGATACCCACACAGGACAGTACTCCACTTTACTTTTTTTTATACATATAACTGAAACCTTGATGAAAATATTTGCCTCAACATCTATCTCTACAATAGCATTTTATGAATAAGCTGACATAATCATTATCACGACAGGACGATACTGCATTGAAAGATGAGCACTAATGCTCAATAATCATGCAACTGGGTAGTGTATATAAAATTAAAAATTGATTTGATTGCACATGTTGCAACAACCGTACATCAGTATATCCAGCTGGTCAAAGGATTCCATGACCCAAACTTAAACGAGAAGAGCCACAACATATCATCATCAGAAAGATTCATACGCCACACGGATTAGTCACCCCTGACGATGAAGATTTTAGATGGGACAATGCACGAGCGTTAGTTGACACTCTTTCTCATCATCATTCTTCTATCAAGGTGTTTAAAACACTTTAAGCATTCAAGAACTAGAGTTTCGCTTTGGCAGCAAAAAACCTCAGCCATTAACCCAGCTGCTGCTGGTTCTGCAGTTTGATGTAGGTACAAGAGTATTTGTGTCGGCTGTATTTACTCGCACTCATGTTTGTTTTCACCATCATCATTACCAAAAGTGAATGCTGCAACTGAATATTCTCTTGATCCTCTATGTCAACAAACCACAACCAAAGTATTGTTTATGAAAGTACCTTAAATGAAAAATGGTACAATGCTCGGAGTGCAAATCCTTGCACCTCCTCGAAGCTTCAATGCGTTCGCCGGCAAATAAGTAATACCAATAATGACGGGAGAGAGAGGGAATAAGCATTTACCATGATACCACGATATTTTACGTCCCAATGGAGCTGAATGATTGTAAATTTGTGATCGCATGGTGATGACACCGGCCTTTCACACAAAAGCAAAGAGATAATATGCAATCATTCATTCGTTACTTGTCTTGTGTGTGCATAAATTTAGACGTGTTTTTGGCTCTGTAGATTATCCTGATTATTTCTACTCATGGAGTACATGCCCAACCAAACTCAGCACAGAAAACCAACCAAGATATTCTGTGAAGTCATGATATTATGATGATTCTCAAGCTAACTTGTCAATGAATGCTCAAAAGTCAACCACAGGAGTACATACCCACTAAAGAGGAAGACGGTAATGATAATGATAGCATTTTTCTCTT
This sequence comes from Orchesella bifasciata, assembly GCA_034697805.1. NCBI lineage: Eukaryota > Metazoa > Arthropoda > Collembola > Entomobryomorpha > Orchesellidae > Orchesella > Orchesella bifasciata. Next base: position 3,938 of record JAQGAP010000306.1, on the reverse strand, counting down.
TGAACTTCAATAACCATTGTCTTTCTTCACTTGCTCTCAGTATTATTTTCAGCTACTTACAATGATTACTTTTTTCACCAGCTAATGTACCATATGAACTCTTGTAAATATTTGTACGTGTGCAATGAAAGTAGTCATGCAGTTTCTTCGTAGGTTTACCGATTTGGAGACCACATCTTAGCCGCCAGCTAACGAATAGGTTGGAATATTTAAGGATGATAAGTAATATAATTCTTGGACTTTGCCATCTGGATACTTTGATGATCCAACGTGTACTTGAGCTCGCACGCACTAACAACCATCACGTATGATGATGAAAATATAGGAAAGCCTGTGAACTGAGAAATGACGACGTGCTATCTGCCATAACATCACCATAGTAAGGTTAGGTACCCTCCGCTAACGATATGCGTATATATACTTTTGTAAACACAGGACGGACAATAGAGTGATTAGCTAACGTTGTTGTTTCATGCAACATTTTGTTTAGGAAACCCCTAGAGCCACCCCATCTTATTTATTCTCTTAACCTGTGCATATCTCCATGAAGCAGAGAATAGATAGATATTATTACTATCATTATTGTCGAGCTATGTCATACCAGGGTACAAATTTGAGATTCAAAAATTCATCAAGCGCAACAATGTTTTGAAGCGTTGTAGGTGTAGGTTGCCGCACTTGTGACACGACAGGATAATGTCTCAGATAAAAACATTGAACTGTGAGACGAAAAGGAGGAAAAACAACAGCTTGTCACATCATCCACACTTAAACTAATATTAATACTGGGCTATCACAATGCTCGTACTTCTCTCGTTTCATATCAAGAATCATCCGCGAGAGCGTTCTGAAGTGAGCCATCTTTCGAATTGCTTGAGTGATTGCATGCATTAGAGGCGAATAACTATTTAAAATACAATGTCTAAATTAGCATAATGTATGTAGATTTTTCCAGTTTCTTACATCAGTCATGAAAGAAATTGCATGCATACATATACAGAGACACGTTAGGTGCGTGTGCATGGACTTGAATTCATTTATGTAGATATTACCCCTATACTTATACACTGCAGTGCTGGATATTATATTGTTTCATCAAAATGCACCTCGCCTATAACTCAACTTATTCCTTATTCTGCTCATCTGGCTCTGAGAGTCGAGCTGAATACAAATTATTTTCTCTCGCCCCGAAATCATGAGGCCCATACTTGCACTCAAAATAAAACGGCTTCGTGATATGCAATGCAGTTGATCTACTTCTTTACAATCCTTTTCTCATGCAATAATCAAAATTATTTTCATCAACAAAAACAGATGATTACTCAAATCGTGTACGCTTTTCTGATATTACATGAAAGCAAAAGTCGTGCTTGAAACTGCAGTGCACGCAACATGGCCAAATTTTGCAGTTTTGTCAAATTCATTCCGACATGCATAGCCAACCTACCACCTCTGTCACACGAGAAGCTCTCCGATAAAAATGTTTACTAAAACTGATGACGAGGACTTAAAGAAGAAGGAGACGAATAATAAAATGAGGAAGTAAAGTTGTCATGTCAAGAAACTCTTATGTCTTTATAAGGTATTAAATATGTATAGCCACCGAGTGTGCATAGCAGAGTGACAGTGGATTCATTTTTGTTTGTCTTTTCTATCCCTTCATCTTTCCTTCATCATCGTCTCTCTCTCACTCTCTCTCTCTCTCTCTCCTTTGCTTCTCTTCACTTCATTCGTTATATTTACTGAAGTGAAGTGCATTCATCATCAATTTTTTGTCTACAAGTGACAAGAAGGGTAGTTGATCCAACAGCAAAAAAGCAAGAAGTACGAATAAGCTGAAGAAAGATGTATTCATCTTGAATCGGGCGAATTCCTTTGATCTTCACTCTAGAGTGCGGCGACAAGCCAGCAATCACAAGCCGACTAAAAATGATCTCTTAACAACAACAACGCAAAGACAGGCAGAGCTACTTCATCCAACCACTATATAACTTCTCTCTACTCTTCCCCTCTCACTCGCTCGCTCTGTCTCTGACAGTCACTTCCATTCTGTTCTGTTACGCCGTTTCATGTAATATGTCATCTATAAATGATGCATATGTGCGCGTGAATTCTAGATTCCAATATTTATATGCTTTTGCCTCCTACCCCGCTTTCCATCCATATTTTAAGGAGTATCTCTTTCTGAATTCTTTCTTTCCAGCATTATACACCTCATCATTTTATGATTACAATCATGCTACTGTTGCTACTACCTTCTACTGCATACCATCCATCCGTTTTAATATGAGACTATCTTGCGTTATTCATGACAAAATTGATGTGGTTCACACACGTCAACAAAGGACAAAGAGAACCCTAGGATAAAGCTCACGATGAGTGTAATATCATATCTCATAACAATAAAATCCCACTATCAACAAGACACATGCTGGTGTGAAATAATGAACTACCTTCCTACCTAAATTAAAAAAGGTTATGAACTCACCGCCAAATTGTGTATAAAAATACATGGTAACAACTAGCTCACAAGGACTTCAAAACAAGGAAGCTACTTGAAAAATAACCAAAAGTGTACAGATCATCAGTTAAAAACAAAATATAAATGGGCACAGCAGTTTTTCCACGTGTAACATTTTGATGTCATCAGGTCGTTAAAAGTAATAATGCACTTGTAAAACTTTCTTCACTGACAAGAAAAGAGACATGGATAATTAATCAGAAACTGCTATGCGCAAAAATCATGCACAAGGTGAAAGTGAAATGGAAGAAACTATTAATTTCATAAATAGTGCTTTTCAAACACCCCATCAAGCCCGTGCTCCGCCGTGCATGTTCTCCGAAAAGAAAAACGTCAATGATTATGATTAAATGTAGTTTTTCCACTCTATCCATCAAATTCCTCAGTTTGTGCATACATTCCCTGTCCTTATTTGTGATTATTATTAAATTTAATAATAGAACAGCGCATATGAAACTTGAAAAGGGAAGGCATATCGTAAAAATATCAGGAAAAGGGACGTGGTAAGATGAAGAAGTGATGATACAAGCACCAGGCCGTAAGTAAGTGCTAGCACTTACTTACGGCCTGGCTTTTTATAAAGGCTTTTTATCGACTCACTCAACCCAAGTCAACAACTTCATTCCGCTCTCACCGTACAAACATCCCAAAGTGTCCTCTTCGTCACTTCACTCCTTTTTTCAGAGTCTAAGGCTGAATAATAAACACATCGAGTTTTACATTCGGCTCAAAAATATAGAAAAAATCTCATACCTCAACTACTACACATTACACGTCGTATCACGGTTAGTATAAACTCTTTGCCACTTTACATTACGTGTCTCTTAGCTTATTTACTGTAGCATAATATCATCAGTATCATCACACGTGTTCTATTGCGCCTTGTTGAGTTCTTAGGCATTAGTAATCTCTTTTCCCTTTGATTTTCTGCGGCCACTACAGCTAATGTCTGTCTACTTCTGTGCACAACACACAAAAAAGTCTTGTGCTTTGCCTACTAATGCTAGAAGAGGTGTATGATGATGAATGGGCTAGTGAAAAAAGCAACGCCATTTGTGTCGGCCTCTTATCAACCAACAGAAAGTGATCACTAACTATAAACGCATTCAATTCAATCCTATCCCTCAACCATCTTATAAGTACGTTGGCCAGCATAACACCACGGTATAAAAAGAGTCGATTTGGAAAATGTTACTGCGCACCTCAAAGCATTGGAATCGGCAACAATGGATTTGAAACCGTTGAAGACGTAGTTCATTATCATAATCATGTACCTTTATTTTAGTTCAATGGTCAGACTTCCGATTAAGTTGGATAGCTAGCTGTGAGATTGGAGTCGGCTAGCACAGAAGATGCCGATTGATTCATTCATTTAAGTTAATTGCTATAATAATGCTTATCAACTTGATAGATACCT
>JAQGAP010000305.1:0-42384 GCA_034697805.1 Orchesella bifasciata | reverse complement strand
GAAAATTAGTCCAGCAAAGGACACCGTGAAAAAAGAGAATTCCAAAGAGAGAAAGTGACATAATAAAAATAATGTGCTGGGTGAAAAGAACTAGTCATGCTTCTCTAACATGTCACTTGAAGCAAACAATGAGATAATCAAGCAGCTAAGTGCCATGAACATTATAACAAACTCCCAATTCCCTCATGCTACTAATACCAGGCTGGGTGTAAACATTTAAAAAAGTTAGTCAAGTACCCTTGTCGTTTGAATTATCATCGCTTAAATGATTGTCTCCCCTTTCTTCCCTCTAGGATGACTTTGTTAGTACATTACAATGTATTGATGTTTTATCATCAACGTGCTCACTCATATCATCCTATTCATCATCCATATGACTGCACTTCTCAGTAATAAAATATATTTGTGTGCACAACAATAAAAAAAAGTCCCTTCTGTCCCTAGACATTGTCCCCATACACTTTTTTGTCTCAGTGTGCCACTTGAAATAATCCTGCTTCTAACGTGATCATACTAGCGCATCATCAACTAGATCATTCTGATAATGTACTCCTTTTTCGCCTCTTCTGGTGGTCGTAGAGTTAGTTTGCTACTACTGGTCCCCGTATTTAATATTTGCTTTGTGAATTTACAATGACATTGAGAATGTCAAAAAGTAAATATTTCTAGTGTTTGGATTCTCCAAACATACTACATCATCAGTTGAATTGAGGGGATGAAAAATGACAGAATATCATAACCCTTTACAGTTGCACCAATACGAATATTTTGGAATTAGTAAACGTAGGAAATACAATACAAAAAACAAAAAGTTTCCCATGAATGTCATTGAATATTAAAGTGCACATAGTAATAAATGTTTAAACAAGAAAGTACATGACTGAATTCCTTATAAGAAAATTAGCAGATTTCACAACTTTGGTCTGGTTCTCTGAAAATCATTAGACCTTCCTACACCAAATACTTATCAAACACGCATTTATCTTCCCAAACTCATGTTTTGTGAGAGTCGGGCTGGAAATACTGATTGACAATAGGAAATGACACGTGACTGACACACGACGGAACTCCACGGAAATAATGCAGAGCCGAAGCTACCCTGAAACCCCTTTCAAACCGCCACTCGACCACACTATACCTAGCTTTCTTCCTTTGAAACTGTGATGAATTTATATCAATGTTGGGGCAACAATGTGTTTATGCCTCCTAAGCAGGAGTAGTTCATTCTGTTTTACTCAACAAAGCAATCATATGTATTATCTAAATATTTAGCTACAATTAGTTAACACAATTTGTGAAGGTTTGGTTGAAAGGGTGGATTAAAGATGTGCCACCTGAATAATTTTATGTGAGCGTGCGTCTGGCATACGTTTCTAAAGCTGCATTTCCTTCTATCAAAGTGGGCATCAAAGGCTGGATGTGTTACACACGTTCCGTGCCCATTACGGAAGTTTTTTGTAAACGATGATCATTTCCTGGGAACTAGATTTTTGATGAAAGCAACAAGGCGGGTGGTGAAGGCTTTCAGGAAGTATGCTTAAATTAGTGGAATGTAATATTGTAGGCCGGACAAAAACATTACTAATTTTATTATTGTAAGTATTGTATAACAACCCTTTCCATGTACCATATCATTCAAGTATAATATGTGTCACAGATTTTTATTAGCGTAGACAATAATATACATTTATATTCTTGAAAACTGTTCACATTTTCCATCCTGTTTCAACACCTGTAAGTCTAGAAAAGTGGTAGTAAGACAAAACTCGCAGTTACGGAAAAGAAAATGGATTCGGAAAAGCATTGAAAATATTACCCTATCCGTTTCCCCGTAGGACACTCCGTATGCTCTCATAGCAGAACGTAATATTTATCATTCAATCTGTGCCAGAGTAATACTCGAGTTCGGATAGAATTCATATGCTAATCTATTGCTGTATACTTCCTACTTTGTAAGCTTATTAAGTGTATCCGTTCCATTGTTTCTTTATCGTTATATATCACCCTCATCAAGATCACTAGGTATGCATAATAAACGCACATATTATTTTTCCTCCAAGCCAAATCAGGAGCTGAGTAGGCAACGAAAGGGGAAGTAAAGATAGTGAATCCTTTTTTTAAAAAGAGAAAGTAAAAAACAACGAAAGAAAAAGTCCCAGCAGAGATACACAGTAAAGCTGCACAGTAGATAAATGAAGTATAAATTGAATCTGAATCCCTGTGGGACATCATACTGCGTAAATTCGAGACGAGAGATCATGTAAAAGGATCCTAAAAACAAGCATGCCAAAAGGCAAGTCAACAACTTGAAAACAAAAGTACATGTAAGCATAATGAAGTGAAACGACTGGCTAAAAAGGCCGACGGTGAAAGGGTGTATTAAACTTAAGTAACAATAAATATAAATTCGTATGACGATATATAATTTTTTGAAGATAACATTTTTTTAGCTCGGGTAGACAGTACGCAGTAAGTACGTGCATACAGACGTCTTTTTTCACTGTCAATTTTCCTACCTTTTTTCCAGGAAGGATGCTACTTTTCCTGACTTAAGTACACATAAGAAGGCCTGTTTTATATTTTAGCTCACTCTCTTTTCATCCTGACATAATGTATCCCTGCTGACAGAGCTAAGTCAGCTTATAAGAGGAGCAGAAAAAAGGAAATCATACAATCTTGTACAAATTACCTCTGAGAAACATGCATACTAATATGGCACATCCTCTTTTGTCTTTTTTTCCTTTCTCTTTGTCGTTGTGATTTTTTTTATTCTCCAACCATTTTTCTCCATCATCATGCTCCTTTCTCATGAAGGGAAAATAATTTTAAGACAGAGTATGCAAAGAAAAGAACATGAAAAAAACGTGTGTGGGCTCTCCTCTTCTAGTTACTTCTACTTACTTTTTTGTCTTATTTGCCGTACCTAAAGTCTCTGGAGATTGTACAGAGAGGAAGTAAAGGGATAGAATGAGCCCGAGAAAAAAGAATCAAGCAAGGTTGAATTGAAGTGGGAATTTTAATGAAATTATAAAGGAATAAAATAAACTTGTATTCCTACATAGGAAGAGGATATAGACTCTGAGGTTTTCTAGTGACTTTTGTGATTTCCTACTACTACACTGCTGCTGCGTATATGTACATTCACACAGCATGTCTTGAAACCAGGAAAAAGTTGCAGGGAAGGGGTAAAAGGCAGCAAAAACTGTTGTGTTTCAACTCTTTTTTTGTTCTTTGGCTTTGGGAATAGGGATAAAGATAAAAATTGAGAACATCCAAGCAAGGTTGACGGGTACTGAACGTAATACAGAGAAGAAAAGTTGGAATATTAGGTTTTCACATTTTTACTTGTATTTTAGGAACATATTCATATGTGTTGTGTTCATATACGTACATAGATGATGAGAAGAAAGAAAAAGTAAAGAAGATAAAGTAGACTGTTTCAGTGGCTTGTTGGCACATAACATATATTAATGCCTTTTGGTGGTACATATTCCTAAATCCCTTGAAGGGCTTAAAAGGGGAGCTCATTGTTCCACGAAAAGGGTATTATTGATGATGATGAATGTGTATGTACTTATGCGAACACCACACCACACCGGTCAGCATATAGGAACAATGGTGTACTTTCATCGGCATGGAACACCAGAATAGTGAAAATCGTCCCATTGATCCTTCCACGAAGGGATTTTGTGAATTAACGTATGTACATATACAGCATTCAACGAGTCAGCATAAATATATTATGCTATGTCGAAAAACTACTGGTTTTCATTTGCATTGTTTTCTTTGCCGTATGGTTCGTGTATACTCGCATTTATTGAATGATTATTATGAGCAGAAGGAGTAATGGAAACGATCACAATGACTTGAACATGTCCATATGGGATCATTTTGTCATGATGTTGATATTTTTGCATGATATGATCATGCTTTTTTTGGTCGGACTCTTTTTTGGGATCATTTCCTCCTACCATGTCGTTCATTTCATTTCATTGAAAGTAAATTTGGCTTTCACTGGGTTAGGTATTCGGAAACTCTGCTTTGTTTAGATGTATTTCTGCTCCTGCATAACAATTACTGTATTCTTACTTATTTATTCCAATACTAGACCATTTTAACCACTACATGTTTTATCAACTTCCAAAGCAAAGTGGTAAATTGATAGTTAGTAGATACACAAGTGGTTGTTTCTTTCATCATTCAATCGTCAGTGAATTGTTGGGTTTCATTATGCACGTAGTGAGCATAAAATAGTTGTAGTTTTTAAGCTGAAACAATAGGAACTGTCACGAGAAGAATTATTCATAAAGAAAGTAACAAAGTCAAATGAAACCACAAAGTCTAACATCCGTTTAAACAATTATTTAATCTGCAACATCCTACCTTCAGCAATGTTTAAAAAGAACAACATTGATTAAATTATTTTGCTCAACAAGTTTTAGAATTTTTCTGATAAGAGGCATCAGTTTGCTTGGTTGCACTCGCACTGACCGCAGTATCCCATTGAGCATATATATGCTGTAAGTTCAATATGGGTATCGTGCATAAAATATCATTTCCTTGGACGACGTTTCCATTCTGTAAGATAATCTAACATGGTGATCAGAATAAATTAGTGGAGAAATGTGAGATGTGATATAAAACGTACAAAACCAATGAATGTTTAATTGACGAAAGGTTATTTTGTTTCTTTCAGCGACAATCCCCAGGTGTGCCGGTTGTGAAGGGATGATCCTTGATCGATTTATTCTTAAAGTGGTGGATCGAACATGGCATTCACGCTGCCTCAAGTGTGTCGAGTGTGAAGCCACCTTGGCTGATAAGTGCTTTCTCAAAAATGGACAACTATTTTGCAAAGAGGATTTTTTCAAGTATGCCATTCCACACAGTTCGAAGTAAATTTTGGATGTTTATTGTACTCTCTCCATTTATTATTAAAGCAAATTTACATCTCTATATATGCGCATGAAATATATTTTTTTTCTGTCAAGTAGATTGAAATTAAGTTTACTCTTTATAAAACATAGTTTTAAACTCAATGAAATTTTCATGCTTACTATTACTTACATTGATTAATGCCTTTAAAATAAATTGTTTTTATAGATTTTCTGAAAAATTACACAACAAAAAATTGAAACAACCTTCATAATTTAATAATGTATCCTATTTATTTATGAATATCGTAGACGATTTGGTACAAGATGTGCCGGTTGTGAACAAGGCATTCCACCAAACCAAGTAGTACGTCGAGCTCAAGACAATGTGTACCATCTCCAGTGCTTCGTGTGTATACTGTGCAGTAGGCAACTTAACACAGGAGATGAATTTTATTTGATGGAGGATAAGAAGCTTGTATGTAAAACAGATTACGAGACGGCCAAAGCAAAAGGTTAGCAAGTACACATAAGACAAAAAACCAACTTGGGAACATAGTTTCCACAAACCCTTGTGGAAACAATGCTATTATGTTACATGGAAAATCTATAAATTGATATAGGCTATGAAATGTCTTGTGCGAAAAAAATTGCAGATGGAAACGGTTGCTCGGATTCTGGTGGCGACACTCCAAATAAGCGACCACGTACAACGATAACAGCAAAGCAACTAGAAACTTTGAAAAGCGCTTACAATGCTAGTCCAAAGCCAGCACGCCATGTTCGGGAACAGTTATCTCAAGACACTGGGCTGGATATGCGAGTTGTCCAAGTTTGGTTTCAAAATAGGTATGTAATGTTAATGTTACCGTCCCATTTCCGTTAAGAATACTACATATTTTACGATATGCACATGATTTTTATTTCAAATGTACACATACTATTTGTGAAAAAGAGAGATTATTTGAAAGGTAAATCTCACAGTGCCCCGAAACCACCAAGAAGGTTTACGTTGACGTAGTAAGGGACTGGCTCAGCATGCAACATAAGTGAGAAAATGAAGGGGTAGTTCTAGACTAGACCATATAATATTTCATGATGCAAGCCTTCATCTTTCCATCCATGACAGACTACTAAATACTCGATACTCATAGCTTATGATGCGTCAGTGTTTGGCGGAGTGTAAGCCTTCTGGTCTTAAAGTTTGGCACGTAAACTTTCTCTCCCGGGAGACATTCAACAAAGTCAAAAAGAGGGACAGACTGAGGAAGAAATAAAAGGCACATAAAGACATACTACAACATATACCTAGTAAGAACAGTAAATTACTGTGCAACAACACCAACCAAACTAAATTCCCGTGACAGAGACAGTGACTGACTGACTGACATAATATGGCCAAGCTTCTTTTAGTTTAGGTATTCATACAAGACATATATACACACACGAACAGGGAGTCCCCTTCCACACACTGCATTATAGAAGGCAACCAAAACAGGAGCATTAGTTTTTCACTTACCTCGAACGCGTGTATTTCCCGTATTTCCCAACACTGTGCCATGTGTGCTGTGCATAAATACATTTTACGCTTGTAAGCCATGGTTATCGTTCTAATGGGCCAATTAATCACCCAAAAACTCTTAACAGCTTCAATCGCTTTTATTACATTACTCCCGTAATGTTACCTACGGCATGGCCGTAGATATTTTCTACTCACAGCACTTGAGTGAGTTTTTAGCTTTAGGAGACGCAAAAACACAAGGACAAAGAGAGTGAGTGTGTTTATGCTTAAAGGAATGATGCAATTTGTACGTGCAATAACCATAATATACATAGTGCATACATACATTTGTCTAATGCGTATCGTATTTGAGCCAAGACAAAACGTGAAAATCGCATGGCATGGCATATACTTTATATACTACACCACATGGTATGGCTAAGTATTAGGGAGGAAAGAACAATAAGCAAAAAGGACACTTTTAGTTAGTCCAAGGGAAAAACCTGCCTCGCATTTCTTTTTATCGGTTTGTTTGCTATTTGATGCCTTTATGATCCGAGATCATTTATTGTGGGTTTTAGGTCCAGTGATCTCAAATATTGAAACAAGTCCACGTAACATGTACGTGGTTTGAAAGTAAGCAGAGACCAGACAGACTTTCCATGCCTTGTTTCATTTTGCTTTTCTTTGCTTTTCCCTTTTCTACTCGCTAAGGCTTCATGAAACTGGACACGTCGAAAACTCACTCTGATGTGATGTTGTTTGAGGAGAGCCCTTACGCTGCCTTCAGATGAAAGTATCATATATAATATCTGAAGGAAAGAAATGTCCCGTAGACGCATATAGCAAAAAGTGTCTGCACTATATTGTGCCAGTTTGTCGAGAGTGACCAACGGGAAACCCAAACTATATCTCAGGGTTTGACGATGATGATAATGATGATCATCATCCACGTCCTCGTCAATAATAAAAATGGGCTCTGTTTACCCACCATAAACATTTGGGATGTGATCCAGTGACTCAAGTGGAAGAATTGAATTGACTTGAGTTCCGCTCTCTTCTCTGGTGCGTATTCGTACGGCTGCTATTACATGATCCCACAGCACAAGTCTCTCTTCTCATTCACCCATAGCTGCCCTTTATGCCTTCAAGCATGCATGGCTACCACCACTATCGCCACACATATTTTCTTTTCGTTTTTTGCTGAACGCTCTTCTGCCAACAAAAAAAAACTCCAGTTATACTACGGGTCTTACTGTTTTTGGGTGTTGACGGTGTTGTGTATGTATTTTCAAAACATAGAGTTTGTTATTTTATTGCCGATTTCAATACAACTTGCTATATAGATGTTGCCCTTCTCTGAAGCCAAAAGAAGGAGAAAAAGAAGGAGCAAATGATATTGGGCACAACTAATATGATGAGCGAGACTGCTGTAAACTTGCTCCCTTTTAGTTTCTCCTCTCTGCTTTTGTTGACTTTTTCAAGTGTTTATCAGACGTGAAATTTGCAGCACACGCTGTTTTTCTCCCTTGAGAATTACAAAGCCCACATCCCGAGATGCATTTGATATCCCTCTGACAATGAGTATTTACATTTTTGCCTTGTATCTTATCTACTACTCCTTTCATCTACTCATCATTTTAATCTTGAATTCATTCAAGTGGAAAATTAGCTGGAAATCAGGAAGCTCTATTGAAAATATATAATGTACACAAAACAAATGTGTATTTAAAGCTCCTTGTGTAATAATACTTTCTACATAAAAAAGTTTTATGCTTTTTTTACTGAATGATCCTAGCTATTTTTGAATTCTTTATTGATTTTTTTATATTGATTTTTATGTTTGAAACATTCTTCATTGTCCAGTCGTCTATTTCAAAAAATAGGATAAGTCTTGGGAAGTAAATTCACGGTGTTTTCCAAAGTGAACGGTATAGATGCACATTTAGAAAGACAGTGAAAGCTCTCGGCGCTGGCAGAGCAATATTTTATTAACACTAAACAAAAAGTGTAGTGAGTGAAAGAGAGAAATGCGATAGTATTGTGCATTCAACTGGGCATACATCACACAAGTAAAAAATATCTTTCACTGCTGATCTTTTAGCAGTTTCGTTCTAAGAAACAAACCACTATGCTAGAGTGTGACATAACAAGCACGCGGACTGACTAATAACTTGACTTTTCTCTATCTTGTCGCTGTTGGAAAAGGTTGCCAAGAAGGAAAAATGAACAGTGTTCCTAAAGTCGATGTCTACATGGGTTCCTTATAAACTAGTTCATGTATAGTAGTGAGACGGTCTTTTCATCTTTCCCTTTTCGTACGTATCTCTTACTCACGCCGTTCAACTGCAAATAAAGGAATCCCTTGCAATGAAAATTTTGTTTCTACTCGTAGCATCACTTTACTACTACACAGTTTATCAAGCAGAAGGAAAAGGAAAAATCTTAACAAAATACGGAAGCACTGACAGCAACCGAAAGTTGGAAATGAGTATGCTAAAAGCAGGGAACAGTTGATAAAATACTACATGAATACAATGTATTACTTTGTGCTATGTCAAGAAATATTTTTCACTTCACAGTTGTGTAGGCATACTCTGCATTGTTATAAAATGCTATGTAACATACTTGGTTATACTTATAAAACTGTAATATGGCGCTATAAGAGTCCGGTGCATTAAACTGCCGGATATTTATATAGTATTTGCTTGGCTGGCATGTCTTAAGAGTAGTCAGCACCAGTATATTAAACCACTAGCCGAGTCGTCGTGGATTCATCTTGCTTTGTGAAACCATAAAGTCTCGCTTCACCAATCCTCGCGGATTCCCATCTTTTTCTTTCACCGAAAAGGATTCTCAATATACTTTACTTCCTGTCTTTCCCTTTCTTTTCCAGTGATGTTTTCTCATTCCCTCCACCATCAAAGTTTCTTTTTCCACCGATCAGTACTAAGGATGATATTCAGGGTGTTGGTATTTCCCTTCCAGGATTCGAGGGGAGAAAAATGCATATAACCAAAAGCGAGCAGATACGACGAAGATACAAGAACGAAAAACGAAATCGTCTACTCTACACATTTGTATGAATCTACCTTCCTAAAAGCAGTCGAAAATGTTCTAAACTTTTATGACTGGATAGATGATACCACATATTCTCCTATTTATGTACCCAAGCACAGCTATTCTGTTTGAATACTTAATATGCCTGTTCGCTACACACGAAGATAATACAGTCAACGACAGAGTTTGTAGTACCAAAAGAAAAAGTTTTGGAAACGATGCATTTTATGTGGGCAAGAAGCACACAACTGTAATGGTGGAAGTTAATGCATGACTCCAAAGTAACTAAAGAAGGCGTCAAAGAAGACAATGGCACGGCATTTCTTGACGAGAATTGGGAAGCGAAAAAGGAGTACAGAAACGACACAAGTATGTGGAGAAGATTTTTTTGGGTTTGATTTGTACCCGGTTTCAGACCAAATACGCGACGGTTAGTTTAGTTGTTTTATGAACCATCTGAAATTCCTCCTTGCAGCTCCAACTACCCTCGAGAACCATTTTGAGTTCAGTTCAATATAACTACAACTACTGAAGGAACATTAACAAGTATAAGTAAGAAATACGAACAGTTATAAAAATATACACTTATTCCTACGTTCTTGTTACTGATGCATGCTGGAATGTCTGGTTGAATTCAGCTTAAGCAGTTATAGGAAGAGAAAGGAACAGAAAATGTGATTCTATATCTAAACATGATAAGCAAATAAATAGAAAACTTTTCACTTTCCATTTACATGTATAATGGAACAATGAAACATGCCTAAGAAAGTCAAAGTTTTGAAATTTAAAAAAGCAGTTTCTTTTGGAGGTTGGGGTTTCATATCGTGCTGTATTTGTATTACAGAATGCATACATATCTTACTTTCATTCCAATAGCCACCGGTTGGCCGAGCAGACTTTCATATTGGTGAAAGTACATCTTATCTCTGTGAAAGCATAACGACTACACAACTCAAAGACATGGAACTTGAAACTTAAACTATAACTATACACATACCACGCAAACTGACACTGACTGAATTAATAGAAGATAGAAAGAAAACGCTGAGCCTTCAGAGGATTTTTATTACGATGCTTTTGCATAAAGAAAACACCCCCTTTATTTTACAACCGTATAAGTCAGTCGTCAAAATAGTCTTCGCCTTCATTTATATATTTGGTTACTTCTATATAAATTTACCATAACATGAAAAGACACTCATTTGTACTTTCTTTCGCTATTCTGTTCTGTTCAACAGTAGCATACCCCATGTGGCGTTCATTTTTGGCTTCAGGTTTGGAATGAATGCCAAATTCAACGTTATGAAAGAAGATAAACATAATTTAATTACACCTAAGGTTCAACTTTGAACCATTCTAAGAACCTATAAGATGTTTATTAAGTACTCTTGACAAAATACTTCTTCACATATGACATATCATATCAATACATCCAATCCACTAGATACGACGATTTGTCAGTTCTGTTATCATACAGACACACTGTTTTTATTTGAAATTTCACGTACATGTAAAATATGTATGTATAAATGAATCTGATGACGTTTTTTTGTATCTGATAAATTTTTGCAGAAGAGCAAAGGAAAAGCGCTTAAAGAAGGATGCTGGAAGGACACGGTGGGGACAGTACTTTCGAAGTCTAAAAGGCAGTCGCTCAGATGGAAAATCGGACATGATTAAAGATAGTGGGGATAAGAGCGACTCCGAATCGGGATTTAATCATAGTAAGTGACTTTTGTTGTTACAAAAATCCTAAAAATATGACTAATGTTTAGTAAGCAATTAGAGTGGAACCAACAACCAATAGTTCCTTTGTACAATAGTTGGTACTCAAACTCAAGTACATGTATGGAAGACATACCATCTCGTAATGCAGCATGAATGCATACAACTAACTATATTTGAATATTTGAAAAACGAAAGCTTTGGTGTTCCAAATCACTTACATTGATTCGTTATGAAAACTCAAACCAAACAAATAGAGAAGAATAGAGGAGTCGGATAATCCCAACAACAGCTTTGTGGAGCCTTAGCTTCACCAAGTGTCAGTATATGGGGTAATGTGATACATCATAACTTTTTGAGCAATAAGGTACATAGTACAGATTAGATAATCCTGTAGGAATTTGCTTTACAAAAACTGAATGTACACAAATTTAATGCAAGGTAAAAAATTGAAATACAATGAAGGGACAATAAATGATGTGTACGCTCATTTATCTCCGGCGTCTCCTAACACATGGTCAGTTGAGTTTCAACGCAAGGATATGAGTAGTGTTTCTTGCATGCGTACCCTTGTTTCGTTCTCTCCCTAAAATGTGTTCCATCTTCTACAAAACCAAGTGTTTGGAGGATATCCTTAATGGTTATACTGGGAAAGAACAAATAATCGTAGTGGGGATTCTCTCTCGCCAATTTGTTGATAGATTTTTCCTAATTATTCACTTTGCGTTTTGGTTCCTTTGTCCTTTCTGATTACAAATTTTATATGCTCCGTGTAGAATGAGTATGATTATGATAACTCTTCCATAGTTCATATGACCGACAGACGACTACGCTGAGTGCACTTTAAAAGAAGATGATTTCTCATGTGATGTGGGATGAGAAAGCATCCTAGGCTTCCATAAAACTTATCTCAGTTGACACATTCTCAACCAAGCCCCATTCAAAATATTTTAGCTGAAAGTGTGACTACAAGAAAATATGGTTCCGTTTGGAGGCAGATATGCAGGCAGTTTTTCATTTGTCGCAAGGGTAATAGGACGGTAATGTTGAATAAGATGTGGCGGTTATGAGTGAATCTCTTGAATAATGCATAAGCTCAGAGAAAATTGAAAATGTATGGGATGCAATGCCCAACCGTATCAAACAAGAGCGGCAGGGTGTGTGTTTATTCTGAAGGTATAAAATCCACCCTTCTTCTTATTCGAAGGGCTTTCACTTTCGATTTTCTTTTTATGACTGCGTTTGCATCCAGCGCTTTATTATATAATGTAATGTAAATCATACTAGCTTCCAACAGCATTATGAATATAATAAGTTGTTTGGGCTGATAGTTAGTACCGTTGACAAATACTATATCAACTTTCTCTTTTCTAGGCGATTTGAGTAGCAACGACGGATTTGTGGACATGCCTGAGATAGGGGGACCACAGACGCCGAGCCAACATGGAACTTACGTTGGTTCTGGTTCTCCTTACGCGGTTGGCAGTCATGATGCAAGTGGTGGTGGTGGTGGCGGTGGGGGAAGCGGAAGTGGGGGAGGGTCGATTCATCATTTTCCGCATTTCACGCCAGACGGAATTCCTGTATACCCTCCGTTAAGTAAGTTTTTCAGTACCATCCGCAAGTTGTAGCAAATGTTCAGACTTAACTCTAGGTTTACATTTAAATTTAGTTTGACCTCGTGATTAACTTTTTCTTTAACTTAATTTGAACAGGCGGCAGTGGGGGAGGTAATCCTGTGCTTTCATCATCACCAGTTGGAGCAGGTGGTGATATAGGACCCGTACCAAATCATCCGAATGGCCCGTATCAGGAGTATCCTCCATCACCCGCATCATGGCTCAGTGATGTAGATTCCAATGCGAACCCACAGTATTGACATTCGTCCAATCGACGAAAAGTAGTTAGGAGTACTTACAGATAATATGTTACGTATATTAATTTAATACTACTACGTACTTGTATCAGTAACACACTAGATAATTTAGTCCTACATACAACATATATTGACATCTCAGTATCTGAAATGTAAAATGTTTTCTCCTTCTGTTCTGTCTGTGGTATACGTATTTAAGGGAACTCAAACAATGTATTGATATCCAAGACCATCGTTTGCGTGGAGTTCCAAACGTGATGAATAACTATGTTAAGAAAAGGGAGTGTCATTAAAATCATAGCACTCTGAATAAGAATCGCCATGCGTCAGTCGATTCTACAGTCAATAGTGGTAAAAAAATAAAGAGCAATTATTTATTTCTGTTGGCTCTCAGAAAAATATGATGTATCCACCCTCTTCGGACATACTACATATAAATATTCTATCTTGTATATCTACGCTATTCGTATTTGTTGGTTTGTACTAGGTTTAAAATTACAACAAAATAGTGAAATAAGTACAGAAACAGTCCGAAAACTTTTTCAAGCGCATTGTACAATCTACTTATGTAATGTATCATACTACTTATAATATCTGTATATTATAGAACCGAACAAGCTAAGCGTAACAGCGTAAGTGTATCCAATTAATTCAATACATTTAAAGGTAGATTGCCGGAAAAGTGTTACCTACAATTACAATGGATTTTAGTGAGGAAATCATATATGACAAATGTAATAATAATATTGAATATGTATTTATTCTGTAATCCAAATGTTAGAATCTTATCATATTACCCATCTTCTATTCTTGATCTCTTTAGTTATTATGGTAAGAATACGGTAGCATGAGTGAGGTTATTATCATATTCCAAGCTTTGAACGGTAACAGTAAATTGGATTTCATTCCTAGTCATTTGATTTCAAAGTATATTATTGTGCAAGTCTATAACGAATTTAAAATAAACAAGCAACCTCAATCCATTTTACCGACTCTACGATTTTGTCCTGCATTATTTCCCATTTTCAGTTCCAAACATTTCAAGCTATTATAATTCAATTGTAGTTCATGAACTCGTCCTGCCTTACACGCATACAGATATACTGATTACCTGAGATACCTAATAACTGGATTAACTGAGATTTTACGAGCCGCATACACTCAACATTTTACATGGCAAGAGGCAAAATGATTTGCTTCTTCGTTCAATAGTGGATAATGGTGAATGGTAATATTGGTAATGACGAATGAAGGAATTTCGAGATTCAATTTTCCATGAATGACTATGACTATGCCCATTTTCTACCAACGTCCCATTTCTTTCATTTCTTTTCTCAACTCATACTTCAAAAAGTTGAGTAAAAGGCGCAGTTGATATATGCCGTATATAATATAGACGTCAATGCAATGATAGAAACACGACCCTACACCTTCAGTCAGAGGCAGGGCCAACAAAAAAATCAAACGGAAAGCATAATTATTATTAGCATGAAACTAGTATCTCCAACGTTAATATGCATTTCTTCCTCTCCATCCCATGACCTGAGTATTTCCGATAAACAAAATGCATGGTTCTTGAACTTTCTATCAAAATTATCCCATTGCCATATTGCATTACCCGATGAACAACCAAGATTCGTTTGGTATGCAAGATTAAATGAATGAGCATGAATCTATTTGAATTTTTATACTTCAAATCATTACTTCATAATAGATAAGTATGGCTGGTATTGCATGACATGACTTTAAGGAAATTGATAGCAAAGTCAGTCCTTAAAAAATATAGAAGTGTAACCTAAACAAACGTGATAAATATCCAAAGGTTTACATATTTGATATTCATTTTCTTCCTAATAGAAAGGAATGCATTACGTATTTCTTGACTTCGCTTCGCCCTAAGACCCAACGTCTGTACCATAATATCATTTTTTCATTGCAGATCGGATATGAATACAAAATCTGTACCTAATGCAATTGTCCATATGAAAATCAGATGCCCATACTCCCAGTTTACTATCAGGTTCCCCTTGTTTTCCTGTCACAACAGTGGGAATTATGTAAACGCATCTCCTCCAGCGAAAAAGGGTAAATAAAACCAGGTATATTTTGCCTCCATCGGATCACTAAATTAGGTTTTTCAAAACCTAAACAAGATTCCATCATTAAAATCAAAAGCAACACATTACAAACATTACGGAAAATGAGACTGTTGCGGTTGTTGTTAAAGTTGTGAATGGATATCATGGTTTCGTGATGTAGTGACCAGTTACTGCCTTCAACAATGAGTTCAGCTTTGCACATGGAAGGAACGGTGGCGTTAATTGACATTTTATAAGGTATTGCAAGCTTAACTTACAAGATAACATGAAATGAAATGACCTTTGGATTTGGATGTAATGGCAATGTTGTTATTTCAAAGGTTCGAATTAAATGCATGGTGGTAAAACCGGTGAACAAAGAGAAAATGCTAAAATTTTGGTTTTGCAAAAATGCTCGTGTTTACCCTGATAACTTTAAAGTGATTGCAATTGAAGCAAACGTAGCAGTATGTAACTTAATTAAGCAGTGAAGTTTGTATGATTACATTTTCAGCAAAAAATAGGCCATAATTTGAGTTTATCGAACTGAAAAAAATCCTAAATATGAAATGAAATATTGGTCTTGTCTACAAGACAAGAACAAAATTTTGATGCCTTCTTTTTACTTAATTTTTTACTTTTTAAAAAATGTTTCAGGTGACGGTTCGAAAAGCTGTTCATTGTTCTCTGCATTTACATACTTTCCATCTCTAAGAATCCTGAATGATGAGTGAACATCAACGTGATAGAGAGAAGAAGCTTCTAAAACCACACGCGCTGGAAAATGAGGAAGAGGAGGATACGAGTTCTGGAATTGATACTTCTCTTCTGGAGAGGCGTCTGGAAGGGCTACGGGACACACAAGAAAGCGTCCAAGGTTTATCCCTCTGGTGCCAGGCGAATAAAAGACATTCAACCTTAATCATCGAGACGTGGCTTAGAATATTAAGAAAAAGTATGGCATAGAAGTCGGATAATAATGCGAAAAAAAACTTGCAGCATACAATACTGCCTTTGACTTAACATGTTAAATTGTCTGTTTAGGTCCAGTTGAAAAACGACTAACCCTTTTTTATCTTGCGAATGATGTCATTCAACACGCTAAAAAGAAAAATGACCCGAATGTGGTCAATCAATGGGCCTTTGCTGTACAAAAAGCTGTTCCACATGTCCGAACACCATCATCTGTTTCCGGAGCGATTAGTAGGATTTTTAAAATATGGGAAGAACGAAGTGTGTACTCAAAAGACGCAATAGCCGATCTGTTGTCGTTGCTCAGTACGTTTGACCAAACTTGCATAGGGTAGATTGCAATGTGCGAGAGAGTTAATTTGATTTGGCTTATTTTTTCGTTTTGCAGATAATGTTCCTGCAAAAGATCGCGTCGTGGAAAGCAATAAACCCGAAACATACACAGCTCCTGCGGAAAAAGTATCTGCCTTTCAACCTGCGTCTTTGATCTCAAAAGTGAAGCTAGCCTATCGCCTTAAATCTCATTTAGGTGTAACTTTCCGGAGTAAAAAATATGTGGATATGGATATGGAAAGTTTTAAAACTATGATTAAAGATCGTACTCAAGGGTTAGAAGTAATACAGGAGATTTCTCAGTACTTGGACCAACTGAAGGCATCCGAAGCCAAATTATTAACTGAAGTGGAAGAAAGGCGAAAAATTGTTGAAACTGCGGAAATCGCACTAGTTTTTTATGAAAATGTGCGAGGAGAAGCTAAAATTGTTAATGCTGCATACAAAAACTTTACAACCCGAGTTATGAGTACAAAGGAAAAAGTAGATGAGAAAATTAAGGCGTTTGATGGCAAGTTATACTATACTATTGTTTTATGATGCTTGTTGACTGCTGTGTCTACTTACCAATACTAATGCACCACCTGATGTAATCATGTATGTAACAATTTGCATCTACCTATATGTTTGTAAACATTATCTTTTAACTATTTTTAGAAATGGAGGGTACGATAAGCCCTGTACCATCACCTCCCGTTGCAGCACCAAGCCCACCACCAGATGAAGAAGATTTTGGTGTTAGACCTGCGCATGAGTGCGGTGGAACATATACTCCAAGTACCCTTCCTGTAGCCGCAGCTTCGTATATAGAAGTTATCCACAATAACACCAAAGAAATTCCAACTTCCACAATAAATGCGGATAACAATATATCCCACAATGTTTCCGTTATCAATACTCCCTATACGTCAGGAGCATCTATTATGAATACCAATCCATCAGTGTCCCACTATAATTCAAATCAACTAAATCAGTATCAGTCAATGACGTCCATACAACAACTGCAGCAAGCGTGGTCTACCAGTGGCATGGCAGATACTTACGCCACAATGTCAATGTCAATGCCAAATCTCAATTTCATGCAACAGTTTCAACAATCGTCAATACCAATAATGTCAACAGGTTATGGGGTTCCTCTGCAGTCACCATATGCTAACCTGGGTTACGACACATACCAGCCGACACAACCTGAGCATCAAACTCCTCCTCCTTTACCTCCTCCAGATATAACTTCGATACCTCTTCCACCTGGGCCTAACCCAGTTCCCCCACAACCACCACCGCCTTTACCTCAGGAAGCACCACCACCTGAACAACCCAACATGTATAATACCAACCAGCCACCACCTCCACCAGGAAATCCGTTCGAAGCTGAGTACGATCCGATGTATCCTCAACATCATATGCATTCTTTCAATGAGCTACCAGGGTATGACCCAACCGTTATACAGTATAATCCGCAATCCCCCGCGGATGTATCCCCACAACAAAGATATCATCCATACAATAATATGAATAATCAGTCTCCGAGGGGTAGACGCTTGAGTGGACCACCACGTCCTCCAGGGAAACTGATCAACTCTAATAGTAACCTAAATTCAGCAAATAGATATCCTAACAATAATAGCACATCACCAACTGGATCTCAAATTCCTCCGTTAATACCAGACCTAAGTCCGATGGAAAGGTTCTCGCAGTCTATTAAAAACAGAAATTCTGGTGGAAATGTTCCAGAATCTCCAGTGAGTCCAGTAGGAGACTGGTCTGCTTTGAAAGAAGATATTCATCAATCACCCTATGTGCAAGCTCAGAATCCGTATTACATGAATAATTCTTTTGGAGAATATGGCGACGGACAAGGTGGGCAACAATTAGACGGTACGCTAAATCTTTCTCAAATTAGTTAATTACTTATGAATAATAATACAATTCAATATATTGTTATATGAAATTTTGCAGGACTAAATGGAAATGATGGAGGATCTACTGTAGAACCTTACATACCTCAACAGACCAACAATATATTTGATAGCAGCCCTCCATCAAGGGGTAATAACCGTGGAAATATGCACCTAAATCAAAACAGAGGTTCTCGTGGTATGAAACACATGAATAGCCGGGGACACCCACGAGGTGGTTTTAGTGATGGTGTACAGAATACAAGAGGATTTGTCAGTGGCTTCAGAGGTTCAAGAGGTGGAGGAAGAGGCATGCTTCGAGGATCCGGTCCTCCTCGCGGGCGAGGACGATTTTAAAGACGCAAACTTCTGCCTAATGCAATTTTTTAAAACAATTCTATGCATGTGTGAAGACGAAGACTGGGATGTGTAAAACATTCGCCTTTTTACCTTTAAGTATCTGTAGAAGATTCAGATTAACAGCAATGGCTTACTTTTTGTTCGTTATAGGATATATTTGAATTAAATAGAGAGGAAAACCTCCTGACTGAACTTCTTCAGAAATCAGTCAATAACTGCATTTGTAAGATACTTTACCCTGTTGTTTTTCTTAGTAATGGTAGCAATTAGTTGTATATATAAGTATATCAACGAATTCGGTAGTAGGTCATAGGTAAAACTAGTAAACATTATCATCGGAGTTATCGGATAAGATGATGCTATTTGACTGTGACATTAATAAAACACGCTATCGGCGTGTGTAAATATAAATTACAGAAGATATGTATACTTGTAAATTCATAGTACATGTAAAATAATATATAATACCACCACGCACCGAAGATTTGCTAGAAATATTGTTGTGCTATACGTATGTTAGTAATGTAGTATGCTAAGTTACTTCTATTTCTTACTTTTTCCCTTTTCATGTCTTGTCGTATTTACTTCATACAACTTTTTGAAGGTAGCTGAAGGCTTCTTCTAGCATAAATACTATAAATAGTATGCAATAAACAAAGTGATGTCACCTATCTTGTTACTATTGTTGTTGACGTCTGTACTTTGTACTTGGACTTGTTAGCATAATAATTAATAGTAACGATTGCTTCTTTCTAGTGAGAATTGATGCCTACTATATCGTCGAGTCATAATAAACTTCAAGTCGGAATTTTACATCTTGTAGTTATTTTTTAGCACGAAATTAACTTTGAATGCATAATGTATCATGATCTTCACAGGTGATACTTAAAAATGTATGATCAACTCAAAATTGATAACCAAAGAGTGTCAACGAAGAGCCATAATTTTATTCTTACGAACATACGAAATACATACAGGCTTTTCTTTATTCACCCTTCTTCCCTTTCGATTTTTTCTTGGGCTGCTGCTGCGACTTCAGGATAACACTAGCACGAACCAATGCAGCCTGAAATTCATAAAATCATCAGCGTCAACAAAAATCAGCATATTATGATCTTATCTTTTCGGAACATTTTATGGATTTATTCATACCTTGGTAAGATCCTTGCGGTACTTGTTCTTCACCAATGTATTTCTCAATTTCTTAAGTGGTCTTCGGAAACCTGCGTGCTTCATCTTGATTTCGCTGTAGGTCTTTGATGGTCTTCCTTGTGCCTTAGGCTTCTTAAGGACGACAACAAATCCCTTCTTATCAGGAGCAAAATTTACTCCGACAGTTTTGCGCTGAACCAACCCACTGTAACGGAATGAACTCTTGTTTGTGAGATTGTTGGGTTCCTGCAAAATAAAGAATAAGAGGATTGAAACAGTAACCCAACAATTAACTTGAATGAATTTTCCCATTTTAAATGGTACTCAGTAGTAGCAAATTTAAAATCATAATATTCAGAGATCTTGGTGAGTTATTTCATCATTGTACGTACTTATAAAGTATAATAATAAACAAGTATTAAATAAGACTTACCACGCTGAAGGGTTGTTTGATGTTCCTTGCCTTCTTAATGAACGCATTGTTATTCCTTACGATGAGCCAATTAAGCTGAGGAGATGCCATTATGGTACTTTATCTATAAAAAATCACAAAATTAATCATGAGGATCAAAATAACTTGTTAACAATAATCAGATTTTTCCTCCGAATTTCCCCGTAATAAATGTTTTCGTCTTAAAAATAAATTTGTTTAGAGGCGATCGTGATTGATAGATCAAAATTTTTTTTAAATTTAAAAACGAAAAAAACTACGTTAGTGATCAAGAAACGTCAGTTTAGTGCTACAAACATTAAATTTAAACTTAATATTAAATAATTATTTCTAAAAATTTTTGCTTGATTATACATCTCTGCTCGCTGGTTTTTCAAAAATGCCCATCTTAAATAATTATTTGTAAGAGTTGCACCAAAGTACAATTTATGGTTCCAACGACATTGTGAAGCTGAGGAGTTGTACTTCATCGTGTATGGTGTGGCAAAAATTGTAAAAGGGTGCAAACTGTTGTAACGAATAAATTATTCGAAAATCATGAGTTTTTGATAGATTTTGAATGAAATTTCAAAAAAATTGTGACTGAAATTTTTTGTTAATTTTTTTCGTGGTACACTCTGAGTTAGACGACATAATCCAAGCCAAAATACGCTCAATTTCCTTCATAAAAATTATAGCACTCAAATATAATTTTGGCCACAATTCAGCTCGCTTGAAGCTCTGTGCACACACTAGCGTCTGCTCATGCCCATTTAGTCGCCTTATACCTTTCTTGCCGTCTACTGAGAAGTGAATTTCAATTTAAGTTTCTTACCACTAAACAACTCCCCTATTTAAAACTTTCGATAAGTGAACAACCCAGCGACTACTGCCGAAACGATTACTCTTCTGCTCAGGTAATTTAACCGAAAATATTGATTAAAAATTGTTGAAAAAGCACTTACCCAATTAGGAATCTTTTCTCACGAGCTCTGCTGTATTGTTGACTATGCAATGAAATGAGTTTGACGGAGCCGCTGTTGTGCTCGCTATAGCCACTGCATGCTCTGGCTCAACTTGATCTTGCCACGCACCAGAGTGCTTTTGGGTAAAGTGAGGAAATGTTCATATCAAGTGCATCGACCACTGTCGCAGCATTTAGGTTTTCAGAAGTGTTCATATGGTGAACAAAGGGAAATGATGATGAAACGCTTTGCTTGTGTCGTATTCAGATGGAGAGCGTTCCGAAAATTGCAACGGAAGCGGTTCTGGTTCACAGTTCCACTCTTCCTGAATATGAGGAAAAGGTCAAAGGTTACGATTGGTCTAAGGGGGTTGACTTTTCAGCCCTTTTGGACTCGTACAAAAGCTCGGGATTTCAAGCTACAAACTTCGGATTGGCCGTGGACGAAATTAATAAAATGGTGGGTTGGTTTTGTGGTGACGCATGTAACTTTATGATTGAATCGCGGTTTTGATTTTCACAGATTGAAGCCAGAAAAGAGAAGATCCATGATGAAGTTAGTGGAGAAGAGGTGCAAGGCTGTACAATTTTTCTGGGGTACACATCAAATTTGATCTCATCTGGACTTCGGGAGACCATCAGGTTTTTGGTACAGCATAAGTTGGTTGACTGCATTGTCACAACGGCTGGAGGCATTGAGGAAGATTTCATCAAGTGCTTGGCCCCAACCCTAATTGGTGATTTCAGTTTGAAAGGAACGTTCCTGAGAGAAAAGGGGATTAACAGGATTGGCAACTTATTGGTTCCGAATGATAACTACTGTAAGTTTGAAGATTGGATTGTGCCCATTTTGGATGAGATGGTGGAGATTCAGAAAACTTCGGGGGAAGTGTGGACACCTTCGAAAGTTGTTGCAAAATTAGGTACGGTAAATATAAGTCACACAGACAAGGAGTTGCTTGTGGAATAGACTGTTTTTACTAATATGAAAATGATAAACATGGCTTCTAATTCAAAAAGTTGTGAAGTTGATAAATGATGAATGATACAAACGTAAACCTATTACTTTTGACTGCCAGGTGAACGGATTAACAATGAAGAGTCTGTGTACTACTGGGCATGGAAAAACAACATTCCAGTCTTCAGCCCAGCTCTTACCGATGGTTCATTAGGAGATATGATGTTTTTTCATTCGTATAAGAATCCTGGTCTCATTGTTGATATTCTTGGTGATCTCCGGCTACTAAATACTCAAGCGATGCGTGCCAAAAAATCCGGAATGATAATTTTAGGAGGGGGACTAATTAAGCACCACATCTGCAACGCTAACCTGATGGTATAATATGATCAATGCTGGTCATTATGATATTTTACTTCTGGTTTATTAACGATAATCTTAACGGTTTTTGTTCTGCTTTGTATAGAGAAACGGAGCAGACTACGCTGTTTTTATAAATACTGGACAAGAATTTGATGGAAGTGATTCGGGGGCTCGTCCGGATGAAGCAGTTTCTTGGGGTAAAATAAAGAAGGATGCTCGCCCAGTCAAACTTTATGCGGATGCGACCCTGATGTTCCCCTTAATTGTTGCTAAAACATTTGCCGTTAGCCAACAAACTGGCGATAAATAAACTAAGAAACCTTAAATCTCAGTTAACGTCTAATACAGTTCATAATCTGGGTTTTGCATTCATAATTCATAGAACTGCTACTAATGTCCATATAAGCTTAAAAATGGCTTTAGGAGACTATTTAACCACTTCATTCCCAGCATTCATTCGTACCTCTTTGTATCATCCGTCCGTAGCAGACGTCAGACAAGACACGCTTGCCATGAGATACATACATCGATAACCAAAAAATTGAAATCCCTAAAAACACGAATACATAAATAATTGCATAAATATTACCACCTTGTTATCAACCTTACGTTATCTGATTACTAACTAATTAGTAAGCATTTCATGATGCGTCATAATGAATGCGTCATAAAAAATTCATCAGAATGAAAGAATGAATGCATTGTGCAATCTGCATACCGACGTCGACTGAAGCTTTTGCTAGAACGTCTTTGCTACACCAACTTCCCCATAAGCAACCCCTCGAATGCGGCATGCTCAAATTCCATTTTTTCTCATAGGCTTGCTTTTAGTAGCTCATCTGTTACGTTTTTCCTTTCTTTTCCCCTTGTCTGTGTCGATTGTTGATCTTCTTGATTCTAAACACTAAAGTGATTTTAGTAATTGGATTGATTAGTGAGTCATTTTACTACTTTGAATATACCGTCAAGGGGCGTGTTTGTGCGGTGTTCGTAGTTTAATTATTGCTATTTTTTCAGATTGGAAGGTACAGTTGTGGGTTGGATTAAACCTTTCAGAGCTAGTTGCAATCAAAACATCAATTTTGGCTGGAAAATATTGGATTAAATCAAGATCAACATTGACCTTTCTGGGCTGGTTGCAAACTTGTTGTGTCATTTGGAAATCTTTGAATCCTAAATTTGACCTTGGACGTTAACAGTTGACATTGGAGTAGAAGTTGAAGACTTATCCTCATCCTCTACTTGGTTTCATTAAATTAAATAATGAATCGAGTAGAAAAGGAGAAGTACATTGAGAATTTCGAATACTCGTTTTGTGATGATGTCAACAAGTATGAGAAGCTGTCCAAAATCGGACAGGGGACTTTCGGGTAAGTTATACGTAACAATAATTTAATTGTTAAGTAGTAAATGTTGAATGTTGTCAGTTGTATATTTACTTACGGTTGATAGTGTCACACTATTAGTGTGGTAATTGAAATGACGTTGTAATGATTAAAAAATATTTTATATGATTACAGGGAGGTGTTCAAGGCAAGACACAAGAAAACTCGGAAATTTGTCGCCCTGAAGAAGGTCCTTATGGATAATGAAAAGGAGGGTTTTCCCATCACAGCTCTGCGTGAAATCAAAATCCTCCAGTTGTTGAAGCACGAAAATGTTGTGAACCTAATCGAAATTTGTAGGACAAAGGCAAATCAAAACAACAAGTACCGGAGCACATTTTATCTTGTGTTTGATTTTTGTGACCATGACCTTGCCGGTCTGCTCTCCAACGTGAATGTGAAGTTTTCACTTGGGGAAATCAAAAAGGTTATTCAGCAGTTGTTGAATGGGCTCTACTACATTCACACGAATAAGGTAAATCCTTTACTGGTGAAAGCTGGAAATTAATAAAATAAAATGATTGATCAAATTCATGAGGGTGTGAACAAAAATGTATTTTAAATTATGTTGCAGATTTTACACAGAGATATGAAGGCTGCTAACGTTCTGCTAACGAAGCAAGGCGTATTGAAGTTGGCTGACTTTGGACTGGCAAGAGCATTTAGTGTTCAGAAGAATCAACCAAATAGGTTTGTATTTCAACCACAGTAAATTATTTTTGTTAAGTTGAAATGGTTTTATTGGATGTATCAAAACAAATTCTCATTCTCCATTAAAATTGAAAATCAATTTCTTCTTCTTCTAGGTACACAAATCGAGTTGTGACCTTGTGGTACAGACCTCCTGAGCTTTTGTTAGGAGAACGAAATTATGGGCCTGCTGTCGACATGTGGGGTGCTGGATGCATTATGGCAGAGGTATTAAACTGATGCATATGTGAATTATGACTATTACTGGTATAGTTGCAATAAAGTTTGTAATAAACAAATTCTTTGGTGCAGATGTGGACCCGCTCGCCAATAATGCAAGGTTCCACAGAACAGCAGCAAATAACTCTCATCTCTCAACTTTGTGGATCTATAACGCCTGATGTTTGGCCTGGTGTAGAAAGTCTTGAACTGTTTAACAAGTTGGAGCTTCCAAAAGGCCAGAAGCGCAAAGTAAGTTTGAAGCCTTAGTTTTCATTGAAATGTTGTAGTGCAATTTGTGAAAATATCTAATCTTTTCATCATATTCGTTTTTGTAGGTAAAAGATAGACTGAAATTTTACGTCAAAGATGCGTATGCGTGTGATCTCCTAGACAAGTTACTAACATTGGATCCCTCCAAGCGAGTTGATGCTGATGAAGCATTAAATCACGACTTCTTCTGGACAGATCCTATGCCATGTGAACTTGGACCAATGCTTCAACACCATTCTCAGAGCATGTTCGAGTATCTTGCACCACCAAGACGTCCTGGGGGACCGCATGTGCGACCTCAACCACAACCAGCGCAAGCTAAACCTCCCGCTGATGTAGGATACCATGATAGAGTCTTCTAGTAGTTACTGAAATGTAAATGAAACTGTTTTGATATCGCTGTCCGCAATTTCCGCAAAAGCCAATGACCAAACATACATATTAATTGTAGATCGATGCAAATCTACTGTCGTACCTAAGTAATATATTATATTATTCCATGGTAGATAAATGTTAGTTAGTTGTCTGTATCTGTTCTAAATTGTTATAATTATTATTTGTAGTGTTTGCAAGATTTTTTTTTGTGTCATACGCTTTCATCTCTTCTTCTCATTAATTGCAACGCACTCGTCGCAATCTGAAATGTAATCAATTTAGTGGTTATCGTCTAGTGATACAATATTAAAACTTACTTTTTCAATTAATTCATTTTAGTTTTAGTCGGTTAGTTAGATAATTTAATTTAAGGTGCTAGTTTTGTTTCACAGTCCACTTAAGCCAACATTCGCGTTCATTACGTATATATCGGTATATAAAATGACTGCTAACTCTTGTATTTTTAGCAAAACATATTTTGTCTGGGAAGTCATTGCATTTTCACGTCACATGTATTGTTGTTTTATCTCATTGTAATGTCTTCGATGATGAACTGTTATCGAATAAAATGTTTACTTTTAATTTTTAACGGAGGCATTAGCTCGTAGTTACTCATTATACGAGTCGGTCATGGAAGTCCTTTGATTGTCCATATCATAATCTACATTTTACATATTTCGAATGTAAAAATTGATCCGATCACCTATTCATCTTTTTCTCAAATCCCTAACAAATTCTTATGCATATATCGTATCGTGCCCATCGAGAAGCGTACAAAAAGTGTTTTGGGACGTGATTGCTTGGACTTCTTCCCATACACAGCATTCAGCTCAATATTCGTCACTTTCCGCATTAAAGTTTCATAATTCTTCTGTAGTGGGTGAACACTGTTCAACTACTTTTACATAAATCGACAGCAGTTCTCCATTCCATAGTCAACACAAGTTAGAACATCAAAGTTCTAACAAAACTTACAATTTTTGGGTAAGTTAACTGCTTAAAACTATTTGCTGGAAACTTGAATTTATTTGATTTGATTTTATGTTTTGAATGTTGATTGTATTTCATATTTCCGGCTAACTACAAATAATTATGTAGATGGGTCTAAAAGTTAATTAGTAATTCACATTTACAATGTTTTAGTTTTTGGATAGTATGTCCGACGACGAAAGTGTGCCACCAGGTTGGGAAAAACGTGTTAGTCGGTCTACAGGTACGTATAGTATATATCAAGATTGTCATTTTAATCTGTGATCAGTATTTGTAATGATTTGTTTCGTTTCGGTCTGTTTTAAAGGTCAAGCGTATTATCTGAACATGTATACTAAAGAGAGTCAGTGGGACAAGCCCAACAAAGCAGCAACTCCCGTGTCCCCATCCGGACCGTCTAAAATTCAAGCAAGTCACATTCTTGTCAAACATCGAGAGTCTAGGCGACCTTCGTCATGGCGTGAGGAGAACATTACGAGAACCAAGGAAGAGGCTTTGGAAATTTTAATGGGTTACCGAGAAAAGATAGTCGGAGGAGAGGTCTCATTTGCAGAACTTGCAGCAAAATACTCAGGTATACTGAATGAAAGTAAATGTGACATGACCAAAAGTATCAAGATCGTATTAAAACTCAAAATCTTAAATTAAACAGATTGCTCGTCAGCAAAACGTGGTGGAGATTTAGGACCGTTTGCGAGAGGTATTATTAAATTAAATAAAACAATAATAGTAACTTATTATTGAACTCTCCTGGTTTATGGTTAAAAATTAAAGCAATTTTGATTTTTAATGGAATTTAGGAGCAATGCAGAAACCATTTGAAGATGCAGCGTTCGCTCTAAAAGTTGGAGAAATGTCAGGTCATGTGTTTACGGATTCGGGTGTCCACATAATTCTTCGGACTGAATGAATCGAATAATGGCACTGCGTGTGAAACATTTTCAAGAACTCAACATTTGATTGACTCAATGTGCGGTGAAGTGTGATTGTACTTATTTTAATTCATTATAATATCTGTAGTTTTTACATTAAACTGTTTGATGCTTAGGCTTCTTCTAGTTGAATTACAACATACAATTACAATATATATTATGTAGATGTTTGGAATTATCGTAGGCAAAATGAATGTGTCCTTTTGTCGTCTGTTTATTGAGAATTCGAATATTTTGGCATGATGGCCAATCTTGAAAGCGTTTTCTTCCAAAACTAATTTGTAAATGACCTAATGCTCGTACTTCGTTTGAAGTGATAACTGCTATACTATACTTGTGTAAGAAATTTGTTTTAATTAAATTTTGTAATATGCTGAATTTCGTGTTGATATGCATTGCATAAAAGCGTATTTATTAGTGCTGACTAGGCTTTGTTATCCTAGTTTTAAATTTTGGAAATACGAGTCCAAACTTTGATTCTATTCCTGATAAGATTGGAACGGCTAAAGCGAAACCACCTATATGATCCGGATTTTCTGACTGTATCTGGTCCACACTTGTGATACGGACGGTTGCTTCTGAACCAGTTGGTCTCCTAAAAAAATAATTCAAACACGAATCAAAAATGTTTGCGTGTCATTGAAACTCAAGTCGGATGAATGATAATGGTTTTAAAGGAAATTTCCAATTACGTTCCAGCGAAATCAATGTAAAAATAGCGTTGAAGGACTTCGTATAGTAGGAGTGTTATGCCAAATTGTGAAGGCTTGATTACTCTCGTTCCCTGCCAAAATTTCCGGGCCCCTTCTTCTTTAATTATTCTACTTGCCGCATCCGCAACACCAGCATATGCCTTCTGTCCAGGTCGAGGGTCAACCTTATAAAAAGATAGAGAACTTTCATTTAAGTTGAAGAAATTTAATGCCCATTTATGCCATTTAGCATTTAATACCTGTAAACGTGTTTTAATGACATCAAACGGCTGGCTAACTATTGTTCCAGGCAATGCGGCTAAAAGTCCGGCTGCTAAAAGACTTATTGGAGTATTGTAGCCATCAGCGTCTTGAAGGTATATTTTAGCATGAGCATACTATAAAAAATAACTTCACTGTCATTATATTTACAGAACTTTTTATCATTTCAGGTAAATATGATTGTTATATATACCGTGGGGAAAAACAAGGCACTAAATGGAACATCACGCCACATACAAGCTGCTGTACCCTATATTAAAATTATGCAAAAGTATTGTTAGATTGGAAATTTATCTGTATTACCGGTAAATTTGTAACTGACTTACTCTATACAACCCTTTAAATCCCAAGTGTTTTATTACTGCCACCATTCTAAGCTTTGCTTTCGGAAACAACTCCCCAACCGTTTGAACACGGATTTTAATAGCTTCCAAAGGCTGAATCACAAAGACATTACAAGCTCCTGCAACTGCTCCAGCAAAAAATTCTCCCCACAATGGAACTTGTCCTTTTCTATTCATCAGTTTATCCCGGATAAAGTCGTTCATCTTGAAATATAGTATGATTGATATTCGTTACCTGTGACATGCAATGTTTTTATGCAGTACTTTCTCCAGACAAGTCTTAATAATTGATACAAGCTGAAGATATGGATTAACTCACCGACAACTTCATAGCTTTCCCCATTGACGTACCAATTATTTGAGCTAGCATACCTCGATACAGTCCTAGTATTTAGGGGATCCACAATTATAAAAAATATCTCATCACAAGGTGCAAATTTACGGATCTATTGA
Organism: Orchesella bifasciata; assembly: GCA_034697805.1. Taxonomy (NCBI): domain Eukaryota; kingdom Metazoa; phylum Arthropoda; class Collembola; order Entomobryomorpha; family Orchesellidae; genus Orchesella; species Orchesella bifasciata. The sequence continues at coordinate 13,205 of JAQGAP010000305.1, read as the reverse complement.
GACTTTGAATGAGAACTACCTGGCACTCCTTCAGTTTTTAACGTTTTCTTAAAACAATCCCAAGTGCTACTGTACAATGGCTCTTCGAAAAGCACTCCAGGTCTTTGAATCTGCATACGAGATTTGATAAGGTCCATGGGATATGCACCAACGGCTTCAATAGCTGCATGGAAAACAATCAATGCTGAATAAATTTGCTTTACACGGCATATTGACGCTTTGGGACATTGTTCGCTTCAGATTAAGTGATATAGTACCTCCAGCAATTGATCCTAATGTAAATCGGTACAGACTTTCCAGCAGTTCTGTTACCCAATCTCTCTGTTCTGGACTTTGCACTGCCTTAATATCTAATATCCGTTTGTTAACCTTTGTGTAGTATTGCTCCGGGGCTATCGCTTGAAAATCCGCTAGTATCAATGTTGGTGATTTGTTGATTAGCTCGTTGAGATGAAAGAGAATATCAACTTCTATTGGCGTTCCAACATTCATGAACTGGGTTGCGCAAAGAAATTCTTTCCTGGAAATCTCCGTGTTCTCTTGTTCATCAGATGCCGTGAGATAAACTCGTTTTAGAAGCTCAATGCTATTCAGGACCGAATTGAAAGCAGCAAATATGGGTAATGACACTTGATCACAGCCTGATATACGTTGAGCAACCTAATGATAATTTACATACACATATAAAAATTATGAAAACTCTTCGGATTCTCATACAGCCAAGCTCATTAAATTTTAAATACCTCTTTTAAATTTGATGCTACGTCTTCGGTCAATAAGTGCGTACGGATAGTGGTCATAATTGTGTAAAAATCATCGGTAGATATTGTTCCACTCCCATCAACATCAAATTTTCGAAACGCTTCGATGGCATACTCTTCATGAAAATCCTAAGTAATTAAAATTTGATATATAACGAAGCTAATACAAAGGTATTATATATGTTGCTGTGCTGCAGGCACTTCTTACGTGGAGAAATTGGCTGAATTCAGAGTACGTGATAACGCGACTACGATCTTTTCCAAAATACAGTTGTGAAAACGGACTTTCCAAATTAAATGGGATTTGTTGTTGAAGCGTCGTGTATGAAATAATTTCAGCAAACTCATCAAAGCTCACAATACGATTACCATTAACATCAAAGAGACGAAATGCTATGAAATATAAAGCGTCAGGAACAGTGAGTAATCCTTCAAACGCCATGAATTCTGGGAATGATATGTGTCCATCTTTAGATGTGTCCATGATCCCAGCAAGTAGCTTAACGGAATTTGGGTCATAGTCATCATTTTGGTGGAGTCCAAGAAATTTGCGTATAAAATCTTCTGGAGTAATGTAATGAAGCCCGTCTATCTCTACTGAAGCGTACTAAAAAAATAAGACAGCAAAGAAGATCACTCAACAAATTCTAATTTGTACCAATTGCTAATTTGTTTTGCTGGGCTAAGCCGAATATTTGATTTTAATAGCTTCAGAAACAAATGGATTTTGGGCTATTTACTAAAGAAACATATATTTTAATGAGTATAGTTATATAGCATACCTTAAGAAAAACTGCGTATAAATCTTCACGAGTGGCTCTTTTGATACGCCTTTCAGATTTGCCTTTCTGCACAGAAGAGACCACCAATGAGTTATTGCGCTTTCTACTTGCTAAAACTACGAATCTCTACATTCTATAAGTTATACTTGTTGCAACTACTTAAACAAATAGTACACGAGACTGTTTACATGTTAAATCTTTAATAACTCCATTAGAAGCTCTTTACCATATTATATTAGTACTAAAGAAAATTCCAGAGAAAGTTGAAAGTAGAAAGCAACTATAATATTACAAATGGGTTGCTTACGAAGAACACATTCATTATCTCGGAGGACTTTTGATGTTTAGAGAAAGCCGGAAGGAAAAACTTGGAAACGGATGAGATGAAAGGAAATAAGTATTACTTCCGGGTGCATATGCTAAGAGTTGAGTTCTTAGAAATGGGTTTAAGAAACATTTCGTGTAAATTGCACACGGAGGTATTACAGTTGTAGACCAGAGAGAACTTATCAGGAGTATTATAAATTTTTCCTACATCCGTTTACGCGCTCTTCTTCCGTAGATTTCCGAACTAGGCTCGAAAAGTGGTAGCTAGAAGTGGTATATGTGTTTCCTATATGAGTATTCATGGGAATAGAGAGAATCGGAGTATATTCTCCTGAATGTTCTCAATCCTCGCGATCTATGGTGCTGGGAGGGCTAGGTGTAAATGCTCCATTCCAAATACTTTCTCTCAACCCACGGTTGTGTACGTTTTAATTCCCAAATGTACCTACCTGTGGAAGCTGCCATGCATGTGCCAAGAAATTTTTAACCTCTGTATGTACTGAATTGTACAGAACCAAGGAACATGCATCCATGACAGTTGTACACGTAAACGTATGATTCTGAGACCAATTTCATCAATAAAACACAAAGTTGATTAGACATAATGGACCAAGCCAAAAGAAATTTCTTGAAATTTAATTACTTAAAGAAGTTTATTTGTCAGGGTCAGATTAATCAATGCATACATTTTTAAATTGAAAAAGTGTCACCGCAGAATAATGGAATGACTATCTGAGAACTTTCTAATTTCTGCAAACAGACTTACAAGGTATGTTGGGTGTTTCGCCTTACAGAATGCCGTTATACTACATTATAGCTTAGTGCATAACATGTGTATAATTACCGTGTGTGAGGTACAATGGATTCTCAAGATTGCTCCTCATTACCATATCACGATTCCAATCAGCAACCTATCATTATACCTGCTGTTCATTGTTTTTCATGTTGCTAATTATTTAAAGTACATCAAAATAATCTTACGCATAGTATAGTCTCTATGCTAAATGTATTTATGTATGTCTATATTTTACGTTTGGAAATTTCACGTTCACATCCGTCATTCTGAAGTCGATGTCAAAGTATCAACATCAACGTCAGCATCCAAGACTGCCGACCAGTGATACTTGGAAAATTATTTCATATACTCACTAGCACATATTAATTATCATGAGTAATTCATAATTAGGTATTCAAATCACAATAAAATATTTACTTTGAAGGTGAAGGTATAAGTTGCTTTACAGGTACATTCATTCTCCGGTAATTAACTACAGGTCTCGAATCGTGAGCTTCCAGTGTTTTAGTCGTTTACGTAATATATTATACAGTATACTATTTCTTAACTTTATTATTCTCTTATACTTAGTAGAAGGTATTTCTATGCTAAGTACTGATACATTTACATAAATATTACAAGTGTTCCGGAGAACTAAGAAATGAGTTCATTAGAGAAAGTGTGTCAAGTCAGAAATGAAACACGCAAGGGTGCATTTTTTATACCAAGAAATGTTATTTGTTATTGTACCACCTCTAATATTGTTTAGTCTACTGCTAGAAATACGAAGTACTTACACTCAATACACAATAATTTGGAGCTTTGATTCATGATTTAATTGGATTTAGAGTTTTATTAAATAACGCAAATCCGTCCGTATAGTAAACCTTCAATTCCACGAAGCTTTTGACTAGCGTTTCAAAATGCCCCATGTTATTAGTTGCGTCAGAAATGATCCTGTAGTTTAACTTAACTGCGAAGTGCATTGTAGAGATTTGTCTTATATGTTGCTTATAAGTTACTTCAGGGACTACATCAAATTGAAATTGAATTTTTAAATAATCATTATTATCATAAGTATATTAATAAAATTGTTATAGAAGTTGAATTAGTGATAGTACAGACGCAGTAGTAAAACAACAGTGTATTTATTGTGACGTGACTAAAATTATCAGATTTTAGTGTAGCCAATATCATTCATGTGTAACATGAGTGCAGCATCTTCAGATATCAGCAATAGAAGATAACTTTCTCCGCGTGTCTTGCAATCTGACATGGCGTACTTTAACCGCAGGAGGATTCTGATGCATTAAATAGTCATTCGTGTGTTACACATTTCGCGACAGAATGCGCAGTTGTCATTACCATTATCAATTTCGTTCGTTCAATAGAAATTAACTTGCAGAAGTTTAAGTGTTCAAATTTCACGTAAGTACATGCCACATGGTAATCGTTTGACGAAAGTTTTGATTCGTTTCTTGCCAATGGGAAAGTTCGGATCCGTTTTGGTGGGGTCCAATCATGCAAGCTCCGATGAGAGAACGTCTTCCCATTAGATCATACGACTGGTCCAGCACGCAAATCTGAAGAGGATAAAATATAAATTCAGTACTTTCGTTTCCAACATAGACACAACTAAAGCCTAAGTAAGTATATGCAATTTCTACATGAAAAAAATGCATCTTACAAATACACAGGATAAGCCGCTTAATACATCAAACTAAAAGCTAACAATAGGACGCGATGCAATACGTGGAGTTCAGTTCAGTCAAGTAAATACCTCAATCGATGCTGATGGTAATGCAGTCGAAGAAATAGAGAATGTTACAGCCTCATTCCAATTTGGATTATTTGAGTTTTTCCTTGCAGTTGTCTTCTTTTTGCGTTGCCGTTTCCCACCACCCAGTAAATACACTTTTACAAAAGGATCTATAGGACACATAATAAAATCCACAACTTTCAATTTCACCAAAACTGTTACTTTCCCCGTCATAACTGACACCGTCTGAATATACGTCAGAATATTCAAGTCTAAACAATGGGCTTCCATGAGTACATGCACGCTTCAGACTGATGATGAAATGCAGTCGAGACAACTTGTTTGTTGAACTACTATACATATATACAAAGTAATAGATATTTTTTTACATTTATACAAGTCGTAAAACACAAAGCTTACCAATTGTATCCTTATTTGGTGGTGGGTGCAAATTACGAGCCTTGAGCAGTACGACGGTCAACCTCTCTGCTGAGGGAAGATATGACAGGGATATCAATATCTCCTGTTTCTCTCCGGATGGCTGAAAAATAAAAATGCAAAGACTTGAGCAAAGATGCAATAAAAGGGAAAGCCTTTCCGAGGCTCATTTCATCTCTATTACAACCAGCACTCTCTCGAGTTTTCTACCACGGGGAAAATATCATTTCAGATTCCAACTTACTCTGCGACTTTGCACAATCTCGGCCCAAACATCCATGTTCGTCGTTACGTTGTAATCTTCCAACCGCATTGAGACTTGGCCAACAATATCATTCCTCGAATATTTGTCTTTATCAAGAACCTGCAAGTAATGAAACAAACAATCAAATAAAAATTTGAGGTTGTATGAATACTCAATCTCCGCATCTGCCATCATTTACACACATAGTGGGTTTTTCATTATACTATTTATTAACTTTTACCAACTTCATCCAACAACACTCTATATTGAGCTTTAGTGTCAAAAGGTACTTTTATTTTGTTATTTACTATGTCATTTTCAATTCTTAACAAAAGAAACACAAGTAATAATAACTAATTGTGCTCTGATATTTCAATCTCAACCTGCATACCGGTTTTATGATGATGTATTAAATGTATTATGTGGCATGTACATCATATCGCTGTGGAACATGCATGTATATTTTAGCTTTCACCATTCAGCTTTAGCTTTAATTAGGAACTGAAAGCCTAATCTTATTGTTAGTCCATGAAATATCATGAATATTTCACTACGTACGAGTATGACATGACTATGACAGATAAAAATGTGTGTCCGTTGTCCGTCCTGTGAATTTCCTTTAAAATTTATATTTCCCCACGGTGCACACATGTACATACATATATGTGCAAACATTCACAAGGACTGACTTGGCTCATACGTCAACGCAAAGCCGTGACTTTCATTTTGTATTGAATGCGTCGTAATACAATCTCTTGCGCTCCAGTCACCATTATGTACGGTATAATGACTTTACATACATTAAAACCCCAAAATGAAATGCGAAGACTTAATCGACTAGGGAATTCAAGAAACAAGTAGTAGCACGAACTATAGAGCTTTTCTATACTAAAAAGCATTCCCAACCTCAAAACAACAAGTCCAAACTTTAGACACATATAAATGTACAGAGGAATGAAATTGCATCCCGTTGAGAATTCAATGTATAAAGTATTTACTTCAATGTTGGCAAGTTTTTAGTTTTGAAAGCCGGATATAATACTGTTTTATTTTTCGTAAATGGTCTCGGCTTACGGATCCCCTAATGCATTTTCATTTTGGTTCTAACAATCCAGCCAGTAAAACCTATTTACAATGCATGTAATATGGAGGAAAACAAAAACGATACGTGTGTAGTTTTTGCATATTCATCTTTGGTCCAATCGTTGCATACCTGTTTTGTGAATAACCCTCATGCTGCACTACCACAAATATTCAGCAAACTCTACTTTCACCAAGAAAAACAAATATAGGAAAACTCATTTTTTCCTCAAAAGCTGTTTGCTTACTTTCCATTCTGCCTTGTCACATTTTCCACATAGGTACTTCGCATCGTATCCACTTTGAGTTTGGCTGTTGTACTGTGTTATGTTATGTAAAACCTTGTTTTCTTCACGGATGAAACATATTTTTACACTGATGCGATTATGGTGAGCATATTTCTACCTGAGTTTTTTGCGAGTAAAGTATAAAAGTCTTTCCAAGGTTTTTTCAATTTTCAGAGGAGAAAGGTTCAATAAGCGGGGAAACCAATGAAAGGAGAGTCTTTTACAGAACAATGAAGCATCATGTAAAAACATCAACACAGATGCTGTGCTTTTGAACATCAAAAGAGGAGCTCCCTACATTTCAGCGTTTCCGTTGCTTTCTAAAAATGGAGGAGTTCTCAGTCCTCGCCGTCCGTCTGTCTCATTTGGTTTGCAATGTTTTTCCTTGTCCACATTATGATATAATATAAAGTTTACTACTTTGAACGGAACAGGGCAATAAGCTACCCACAGGCTTGAGGATTTTTCCTGGTCAGAAATAGAAAGTATAACGGTGGTAGGTTTTTGAGCAGTCTTGGTAAAATTAAAAGGAGGTTTTTTGTATGCACACACATTATGTAGAAATTTTTGAATGTGTTTTTCAACTTTAATAGTATGAGGATGACTTTTAGACGACTTGTTTTTACTAAAAACAATGTTACCACTACTGTTTTTGCTCTTGGTTTACTTTTTAATGCTAGTTCCGTCATATTCCCTGAGAACTTAACATACTTCGTCAGAATTTGGTGTACTTGTCCGTCTGTGATGGGATAGGGACTGACTAAGCCAAAGCATTAAAAAAATTTGTTGGAGAAGCAACGCATGTTCGAACATACTCGTAATATATTTCTGGGAAGACTTCAAACAAATAATGTTTTTTTTAGGAAGTACGTTCTGTTGAGAAATGAGAAATATTTGATGGTGATGAAGCTCAAAGTTTTTCTTGTAGTAATAACTGGTTCTTTTATCTCATAAAACTTTTCCGAGTAAATGCTCACACGGCTCAATGCATGCTAGCACAAAAGGGAAGGTTGCGCAAAGTACAAACATCGCTTTAGACATGATTTTAAAGGAGGTCAATATTAAAGTAAGCTGCATTCCATATTCAGCTACTTTTATGCCTCTTTGTGGCCTGAAAGGACCAGGTACTTTTGACTAATCTGTTGCGAAAGAACTTGAAAAGGCAGACTGTACGGCTTTTCCAACTTTTTTTCCACTACCTTTACGACTTTCTCTCTGTATGGTACTCCATGACATCAAGTACCATTCGCAATAGTCACCCGACACGACATGTGTGACGTGTGACGTTTGACGAATTATATAATAAGGATTTAGTATAAGTTTAAGCTTAGGTTTGTCATATCATAACCCAAGGAGAAAATGTTTTTGAAATCTATATGCAAACAACTTTTTCATAAATGTTGTAAGGAACAACTTAGATGCAGATTCGTGAGTAATCAAATTTAGTGAAAGTTGAGGGTATAACAGCATAGATATGATTATAGAAATTACTTACATTTCGAAAATAAGCAATACTAGTAGAAAGTATTGTTAATCAAATATAGTATATCCTCAAAATGCATTGGTTTGCTTTGAATTGAATCTACGAATCTTGGTATATCCTAATTCAGGTCATAGAAGTACATGCGAATATGCCAACAAGCTCTAAGGTTTTATATTGATGAGTAAAAAACCTGCAAGTGCAATGAACTCTTGTAGCCTTCAAATTTTATCAGATGGTCTAAAACACAATTTGATGAATGTAAAAGATATTATTTCGAATAGAAAACCGAAAATGGCTACGATGTACACATCGTTTTGTAACAGAATATATTGGTCCTTATTAGTAAAATATTTTTAAATACAATGTACACATAATAGTTATAAAATGGTCAGCGATTAAACCACGACAGCTTTTCCCCCCGAAACTCCCAACTAACAGTTGGAAGCAGTTGTTGTTTCGTGGTCACGCGGCAGTGTCATCAGTGCAAATGAAATGCGCCTGGTCAATGTGGCATAAAAGCATTAAACGATACACTATAAATTGAAGTAACGAGTTGGATACATCAGCAGCAAAGTGTTTGTGTAGTCACTAGATGTAAAAACCGAATACATTATGTATGTCCTAATCTAATACGATACTATGTGTGTTCTGGTCCGATACGACGAGTAAATATTGACATTGTTAAAAGTAACGATCTAAAAACAATGTTTCATTCCCACTATTTTTAGACTCTTAAAGATGGTGAGCTAATGTAGACAGACAGACAAACAAACGCTTTCTCCATTTCCGAAAAACCACTTACACTTTTGCAATTGATTTTGTGACAATCTTGTTTCAAGGTTTCAATTACTCAAAAAACTGTCAGTCACAGACATATAATATGTCACATATTGCTTACCTGGAGTGTAATAATTTTTTCTGTTAAATCCTCCTGTGCAACAGGGAATTTGAATTCCTCATCAAAGTACGGGTTGGCGGCGTTAGTAACAACATTTGTTTCACGCTTCCTCGTGTCAACTTCTGGTGTCAAGAAAATTCGTATGTAGGGATCGTTAAAGCCCGACTGATCAGCTCCAGGAAGATCGCGAGCTGAAACAAATTCAAAAAGGAAATTCCATAATAAGCATAATATCATGATGATTTATACGGCTTTGGCGTTAGCTTATAGTGACTCATGAAAGACATTCGTTCCTGAGAGTAGATGGGAATATTATCATTAACTAAGGTGTGAGTTTTCCCCAAGCTTTCTGTAAATTCTGTAAAATATGTGTTGCAGACTGAGACACTGCAGTTTATTTCATAGGTTTATTTTGTATGAAATCATTTGACAAATGTATGCTTCATTGTTAGTGGTTATATTAATCGGGGAATAAAACTCCAATTTATCAGGTATGAATGAATATTATAAATCCATTTTTAAGGCATAGGAGATAATGTTTTAATACTAGATTTTGTATGCCTTCTTTGTACATAGTTTTTAAGTTCTTGACATGTAGTATACAATTTGATCGAACTGCAAGTTTTTGTACTCTCCGACTAAACAAAGGCTTTCAAATTATTCTAAATTCGAACACTTGGAATTAGCCGAAAGTCTAATAAAAGTGGAAGTGAGGAGAACGATCCCATGGAATTTGAGTAGCAAGCGAATGACGAGAACTCGCCCATCCATAAATATTCCACCGCTGAGAAAGTTAAGTGAAGCTAGCATAATCGGATATCCGAGCAAATAAATAGTGATACTGGCAGGGGAAACTAGCTAGACCGCATCGATCTTTGTAAGAAAACTTAGTCAACCAGTGGGATACGGACTTTGGAACATATATCTCCTGCATGCATGTAATCTAAGTATCTGGTATAGATTTGCGGGTGCTTTCAAGAGCTTCACAGGTACTCCCCTAACTACTAATGCTACAAAAGTATGAGGAAAGAGAGGAATCATTGCAGGGCAATAATGATTTTATGGTGGTAGTGGTATATTCATGTGGCCTTCAGAAAACTTTATTGAATTTTCTCTTCCCTTTCCCCCAGTTCTCTATTCCCAACATAATGTTATATAACACTTCTGACTACACAGAAATGCCCAAACTCTTCGTTTTTCTATTTTTACGTCAGTTGCAAGGTCCATAATATGAAGTAAAGTTAATGTAATAGTGTATCATTACTACTTTCGCTAAACATCTATGCAATATAGGGCAAATAAAGGAATATCCGTGCATTTTTGAAACTTATTATTTTTACAGGATGACACAAAGGCACAGCGTACGCCTTCCTTTGATGTAGACTATGTTGGCCTCAGTGCGCAAAGGAAAATCTTTAGCTTTTATGAAAAGAGTGGTACGGGTTCCGCTGCTATAAGTCATCTCACATAATACGAGCATATAGCCATGAAAATGAAAAATTACTTTCCGTCATTTACAGCAGTATGGAGAAAATGACAACGGGAACGCCACGCAAGTGTTAGGTGGGTTAGTGTTTCCTATAGTGTTTCCGCTCTATGTATGTATTTAACAAGCAGAAACTGATTGAGATACGAAGACAGTTTTTGATCATTTTTCTTGAACGTCTTGCAAAAGAAAAATCATGTAGTAGTAATATGGGTTTTTCCCATCTAAATGATACATCAAAGGGAAAGTTGTAAGCGAAGCAAAAGCAACTTGACATCATATTGCCGGCTATGTTGCAAAACACCAAATAGTCTGTATCTATTGTATGAATTATGAATTTCCAGTTTGAATTTCTGATAAAGCAACAACTACCTTGCTTGTGTGTGGCTGGTGATAGTCACAGTATGTAAAGGACATGATCATTGTCGACTTGGATGAAAATTTGTTATTCTACTTCAAAGGATTTCTCTAATGAATGTCAACAACAAAATTGGAAACGTCTCCCTTTAATCAATATGAAGGAAAATATCAATAGGAAGAAAGTAGTTAGAGAATGAAAGGTCTTCCATAATATTGGTTGACCTTTTCAGCATACGATTAGAGGTGAATCCGAAAACATTCAGACCCAACTTTTAACTTACGGTGGTTTTCTTTGGAAATTGAAAATCTGTTTTGAACCTGATATTGAAATTTGATGAAAATTTAACCAACTATATTTTGTTCTTTTGTTCAACTTTGAGAAATCTGATGAGATTTCTAATGATGTGACATTTTATCTAATACAAACGTCCATGTTGGCGTTGCGTTGGTTCATAGGGTAGGGTCTATATAATGTTTGCATAATAAGTACATATACCAAGTCGAATTGTCGTGTTTTTAAACCTAATTAAAATTGGCATAAAGGTAACAAACCCTCACACACCCCACCCCAGTCGTTCTAAAAAGTTTAAAACTTTAACGAGACAATATCAAATAAAACAATTACTTTTTCCTCGAAAATGGAGCAATGAGTTTATGAGAAATCATTTAAAAGGTGTTTACTATAAACTAATAATTGCTCTGCTTTCTCTCAATCTTTCGCTGAATATTGCGATTTCATTCCTACCCAAACAAACATTTATTATATAACTCGTATAAGCGTAATTATGCAATCCATTATAAAACTACGCGATTAGAGTAGGCCAAAATTCCTTGGAAGGTTAGTCAAGGGAAATGTCATTTAATAACTATTTCTTCAGCCCAACTATCTTTTCAGGAAGGGTTGTACTCTTTTTCCTAGTAAATATCTTGTTCCGAATAGAAAACATGTTTTAATGATCATTACACATTTCGGCTGCTCACGTATAAATTCAATGGCAAGTTTTCGAGTTTGTTCTTCTCTTGATGATAGGATAGCGCTGTGTTGCGCAACGTACTTAAAGGTTACCATTTCATTGCTGCTCTTTATCAAGTTTCATATTCCGGAACACTTTGATTATTACTTTCACTTCATGATGATACTGATATAATATTTAATATAAAGTACATATGTTTTGAAGTATGATCTATAAAATAATTTATCAGCAGCAATTGACTCATGTGAATCCTATGTACCCTTTTGTCTGCCTGACATACATGCAGTTAGGCAAAAACGTATAATTTGTATATCATTCTGTATTTATCACTAAATATTTTTTGTGCTCAACTACAAATACGATATTCATGTCTAACGATCGACGGGAACTTAATCTACCACTTGAGATAACAAAGCCCATAGTTGTGTCTCTGATTCGGGGCAGCAATATAATATGATTCGAAATACCTTTGATCTGTATCAATATCTAATTTCAAATCATTTTTACTATGCATTGTAGATGGAAAATTGTAATAAATATATCACAAAGCTTAACAAAAATTTTATTACCAAAATCTATTGGAAATCTATTGTATACACAATGAAATAAAAGTAATTATTTTTCTGAATAAGCTTCTTAAAGTTTATGTGATTATCATTCATACAAGTTTATGCGTTGTGAGTAAGTAAAAAATCTTTTTTCACATCTTACAGAACTTTTTTAACTACTACTGAAGGCAAAAATGGTAACCATTGCTTTGGTTAAAAGAGAAAGTTTGCCGTGAGCGGAAGGCACTTTCTCTTTTATGCACTCGAGTTTCAGTTAATCTTTACCATGTTTACGTGTAAGAAAATGTGAGTGAACATTTTGAATTGTAATCTAGTACGAGTGTCTAGTATGCTGAAGATATACGGATTGATTGAAATTAGTTTAGTTCTGTCACTGCCAATAAAGGTAGAGATAGGGAAAAAGAATGCTCGATTGCACTGAGATAAACTCTAATAACGATAAGCGTATATGTGGGTCTGGGGCCCAGACTCTGAGCTGCTGTCACAATATAAGATTACTACAGGATACTTGTTATCTCCATCTCCGTGCTAGCACTTACCTTCAATAACAGTAACATGAAGATCCGATTTGTCCAAATCGTATTTTATTCCGAAATGGAGTCGACCAAGAGGAATATTGTGATGAGCATTGTACGTGGCCACATCGGTAGCATCTGCAGGAGCTGATTTATTTCCAGGAGAGCGGTAGCCACTTGGTTGCTTGCTTGCATCAAGAAAAATACAAATATCCTGCTTCTGATATAAATCCAACTGAAGACTTCCCAATAATGGTGATAATGGCCCTGTTACTGGTCCAGATGAAGGACCATCGCCAGTTAAAGAGGTTGGAGATTTTGGGCTTGAACTCATCGGTGGTATTAGTAGTGGAGACAAGCATCGTGATGCACGCCTACATATACAAAACATTCAATCAGCACAACATAGTTTTATACTTTTTTGTAATCAATGTTAACTCTTTTATAGAAATCCATAGTCTCAAATA
>JAQGAP010000304.1:0-42390 GCA_034697805.1 Orchesella bifasciata | reverse complement strand
GCAGGACAGGATGAATGAGTAATCTATTTGACTTGAGGCAGGTAAATAATGTACCTGTGGACTTCTAAACAGGCATGTTCTAAATAATGTGGCATGAAAGTTCTGGCTTTCCAGAGGAATGACGGGATATGATGAGCTGTTGAGATGTATTGCCTGCATTTCCTGAATATGTTTTTCAGTATAAAAGAGAGAGAGAGCAATTAAGATCCCAACTTTATCCTATCCACGGTTTGCTACAGACGCATCTTGAGTCAGTCACCAGCGGTATACGTTCTCCAAACTTCAGAAAATTCGTTTGGATCTCATTAACTACGTAATTCATTTTGCGTTATACAAAAGCACGTGAGTGCAATGTATTGACTGTTGCGAAATGATATGTGTAAATGATGCAATATTGTAAACCAGAGTAAACATTCTCTTTGACTGGATATCAAAACTTCTAAACAAAATTCTCACTGCCATCAGATAATGTAGTTGGATTCACATTGCTTTAAAATCATGATTGAGAGGCTGGAATTGCAGATTTCTCATTAACTTACATATCATATCCCATTCCGGTTAAGGAGCTTGTCAGTTGTCGCACTTCACCCTACACATGGGGTCAAGTAATTTACAGGCGTACATTTTTGCCCCAGTGCGACCAAGGGGTGAGAGTTAATCAATACCACTATAAGCAACGGTCGAACACATCTCGTCAAGCGCTATCGAAGGACGTATCATAAAATCCCAATTTTCCCATCGTTTACATCGCCCTAACCCATATTTCTTGTATATATGGAAAAATTAAAGGAAATATTATACGAATTGCTACGCTAACATTAATGACTATGTAACTAACTAGTAACGACTTGGTAACTCGGTAAATAACTACATAAACGTAACTATGCGGATTACTTGATAGTTTAATGGCCTTCTATCTCCCGTACATAAGGCATTATGCATTACTCCATTAAAAACCAAGTTCCCATTCTTTCATTCGACGACCACAATGTATGTTAGAACACAATTCTGCTAATCGCCCTATCAATCCATTTTGATTTAATTGACCTTCGATAATTTGTTTAGTTTACGTAGTCGAAGCATTTCGTAGTACGAAGTCTTAATCGAAGCTTAGAAGAGGCATTTTTCCTACCAACTTTGCAGAATAAGGAAAATGCAGAGTGTACGCTTTCATCTAGGAATACAGATTTTATGCAATGTATTTGATTTACTGGAAATCTCGTGTAAAGTTGTTGTTTTGCGCATTACCTATATACTTGCCGTAGTAGTGAGTCACACAAGCAAACGAATGATCAAAGAGCATACAAAGTTCATCTGACTCTTTGGGAAGTGTTGTGGAGACCACCTTTTCTATCAACCGGTGAGTTTTAAGTTTAGTCACATTCCGCCTTTCTGTTTCTCTTTTAGGCTGGAGTCTGACTGATTTTTGCTCTTATGACTTACTTTACCTTGCATCTCGTTTCCTATATCCATTTTGCATTGAACACCTCGTGTTTTACTTCTCTCATGCTCACGGTCCGTAGACATACATAAGGATAAAAGACAATGTAAAGTTGAGTGGTTTCTACTATTTGCAGCTGACGCAACGCAGAGTGAATAGTGAATGCAATTTTGTGATGCGGCAAAAACAACACATTCCTAGCTGAATGAGTGCAGTGCAAACAGAGATATGGAACACACCTAGAAAAGTTCTAAATATATGTGACTTCCTGTGGAAGTTGGACTAATTTAAGTTTGTTGCCAAAAGTGTCAAGCCAAAACTTATAAGTCAGCTGTCGAAAAATTGGCAATTGGTTTGAGTGGAGCTGATGTAAATTGAGACTTGACATTTTAGGGTAGACTAGAACCGTGAAAGATCTCAAAAATAGGATGTTATATTTAAAGCATTAATTGCTGTTGACTTTACTATGTTAGGTAAAATATTTGAAAGCTAAGATAGCCTTATAAGTGCCTTCTATATATCGGTGGTTAATATTAATTAGCAAGGCTTCCAGCTCTAAACAAACTACTCATTGTCAGTCAAATCCCAGTACTACTAGCTAAGAATACGACCTTCAAATTCTTCCTACTTACAACTGAATTTAATTAACGCGCTTGTACCATTTTCAAATGTGAAATTTGAGCTCTATTACCTTTAAACTACTAACGTACTGTTAACTTTTTCTGAATAGTAATTTAGTCTGAGTTTAGTTTGCCGAATGTTACAGTTTGAATCCAGTAACCGAATATTGAATACGATGTTAAATTGGACAAACAACGGGAGGAAATAGTTCAGACTTTCAATTATTGTATTTGTATTTGTAGACATGTAATTTGACTTGCGAGCTCAGTAAAGCTTAAATCGACATCATTCTTTCGAATTCCATCCCTATTCAGTGGATTGTAACATCCGATTTCTTAAAATGCTGAATGCAATTCTCGCTTTCATTTATCGGAACCTCATCGGGGTGAGTGGTAATTGATTTCCCTGTCGTTAATTATAATTATACTTAAAATGCTAAAGTTTTGAATTCCTCGGTATTGCAGGCTCCCAGCTACCATCTATATTTAGAAGCGTTTCTAGCACTTTGGTTGTTTTGGCTCATTCGACAAAGAAAGAAGGCAGAGAAGAAGAAGAAGCTAACTTCTGAGGTACGGCTATTATGTCTAAATGAATGGGAGGAAGTTTGATTACTTAGTTGTAAATGGTTGTTGAAAGAAGATAAATGGCCATGTTATTGTGCAATAGGAGGAAGAGACGATCCTTAATGCTTGGCAACCTCGACCTCTCGTGGATGAGAAGGAGTTAGAGAAAATGGAAGGCTACGACAACGGCGATGTCTGGGGTCCAATATCTGGCCGACCAGGAAAATTTGTTGAAATTGATGGAGAAAAATACCTGAATGTTGCAACACACAATTATCTCGGGCTCATGGATAGCACAGAACTTGATGACGCAGCTGAGCAATGTATTCGACGATATGGTGTTGGCTCCTGTGGACCTCGTGGATTCTACGGCACCGTTGGTAAGGAAGGCAAACATTTGTACTTTTAATTGGTTTGGCGAACAGTGAGTTCAATTTGTCGATATACTTTATACACGTGTGTTCAGATGTTCATATCAAGCTCGAGGAAAAGATTGCAGATTTTCTGGGATTAGAGGAGACGGCATTGTATTCATATGGATTTGCTGCAGTTTCCAGTGCTATTCCATCATATGCTAAAGCTGGTGATATCATTTTTGCGTAAGTTCAAGTTTTCAGATGATCAAATTTCATTGTTTAATTTTTAGTTTTTTTTATGAGAGCCCATTTTTTAATGTAAAACAGGGATGAGTTGGTGAGCTTCCCGATTCAGCGAGGTCTGGCAGCATCCAGAAGCACAGTAATTTACTTTAAGCACAACAGTTGGGAGGACTTGTTGGAGAAATTGGAGGGTCAAAAGAAAACTGATAAGAAGGTAAACCTGGTCTTTCAAGTGTTCAACTAACAATGTAAAAGTTACAACCCAATCTAAAAGTTGTATTTACTGAATTTAGAATGCTAAAAAGGCAAAGACAATTCGTCGATTTTGTGTCGTGGAAGGAATCTACTCAAAGTCTGGAACCTTATGCCCTCTCAAAGAAGTTGCTGATCTCTGCAAGCAGTACAAAGTTCGTCTCTTTGTGGATGAAACTATTTCTTTTGGTATTCTCGGAAAAACTGGACGTGGCCTTACCGAGCACCTTGGAGTAGATGTACGCAAGTCTTATCCCGACTAGTACAATCGTTTAAAGAAGTATTTATTATCTTACATTATTTTGGTTTACAATTTGAATATTTGAATGCAGATAAAGGACATTGATTTCATCAGTGGTAGCTTAGAGCATGGCTTTGCTTCATTTGGGGGATTCATTGTAGGACCGTCTTACGTTGTAGATCATCAACGTATTTCCGGCTTGGGTACTAAACGAGCCTTTGCAATTTGCATTGTGTTACTGATCACATTTTTAGCCGTCTGAATTTATCTATAAAACTTGTCTACTTTAATTCAGGTTATTGCTTCTCTGCGTCCTTGCCACCGTTACTTGCTGGAGCTGGAATAAAAGCATTAGAAATCATTGAGCAAAATCCTGACATTATTCAAGATGTACAAGATAAATGCAAGTACTTGCACAAGTAAGTGTTTTATTTACACAATTATTTTTACGGCGATAATATGTACACTATAACACTGAATGTATGAAAACCCATTAAAAATGGTTGTCTCTTTTGTTTTTGACCAGGTCTTTGGATGACACTCTAACGTTCTTCAAAATCACGTCTGAGGAGTTATCTCCCTTGAAATTCCTCTACTTGGTTGGTTGCAAAGTTTTACCATGGGCAGTCACAAGAGAATTAATAGAACAAGTGATAATTTACGTGAGTTCAAATCAATAAATCTAATGTTCATACTCGTTTTAGCAACCGTAAATCATGTTAAAACTAGATTGGTTTCCATTTCAGGTGAAAGACAATCACAAGATTGCTTTGATTCAACCAAGCTACCTCGATTCCGAGCACAAATTACCATTACCGTGCATCCGCATCTCGGTGAATCGCTTGTTGACCAACAAAGAGATCGACTCCATTGGTCGCGCTATTGAGGATGCATGCCACGCTCTCAACATCTTCGATTCCATAATTGCCAACATCAGCGATGAGCATGACGAAATAAGAAACCAGATGGTGAGTGATTACGAAGCATTCCTCAAGACAAAAGAAGAAGGGCAGAGTAAAAAAGCAGTGTTGGAGGAGGAATTTTGAACCCTTGGAAAAGGCTGAGGATGCTACGACTAGGAAGGTTGCTGATGCACAATAATTCGTTTGACTTCACAAGTTAAAGTGTTGAATGATGGGGCGTTGTGCATGTTTCTTAATTTGTCCAGACTTTTTACAGACCAGTTATATTTAATAATCGAATGATTCCAGAAGCAGTATACTTATGTAATGTTTATATATTTAGTTTAGTCTTCCGGTTTTCATCCATATTTCTGTTACATTATTCTATTATAAGTACCAAAATCTTGTTTCAGTTTTGTATGATGACAAGCAATAAATTTTATTACAGATGATTAACAATCAAATAGATGACTCATGTATAGAAAATTTTATTTATTGTGTTGAGCTTGGATTCTGCCTGTACACTATATACTCTTGCAATATGCAGATTATGCATAATATACGAATAAAGAAGCTGCATCTTATAAATACAAACGTTGGTCAAACTCATTTCAACACTGGGAAGGAGAATCTGTCTACAGTCTTCACACAAAGAACATGATTGTTTACATACGTGAAACTCTACTCGAGTCTACTCGAGTAGTCTCCTACCTCATGTACCTCGTGTAGTGAGGGATATGACATAAAAGCTACTCGTTCAGTATGATGGATCGGTTGTGATGGATGTGAATGCTAGAATACTGAATAGCAAGAGTATATGGAAAACTTTGGATGTAAGATTTCCTCGTCAAAGAGTGTAAAAATATCTAACTTTGACAACACCTGTTCCGTTTGAGAAGCACTGACAACTCATCGTGGATCATTAAAGCAATAAGCGAAGAAACGAAACTGTAAGGTACAATCGTTCAAAGTTTCCTGTTCGCACAAGTTATAGCGACTTATTGGGAAGTTTTTAAAATAGTGTTATTTATTTGTTATTTATTTAATTTTGACAGCTATTTGTGTTAAAATGCCGAAACTAAAGAAACCTCCCAAAAACAGCTACTACTTCTTTATCACAAAGCGTAGAGAAAAGGCGGAGGCTGAAGGTTATGTAATAAGAGGAGGGTTTCAGGAAGCATCCAAAGTCTTCGGTTTTGAATGGGGCGTAAGTAATGTCACAAATCAAAAATATTTTATGAGAAGAACTGAAATCCCTTTTTATGTCACATGTAACATAATTATTTTGTTTCACAGCAACTATCAAAGGAGGCCAGAGCCCCATATGAGGAAATGGCAAAGGTAGCAAAGGGGATTGACAAGCACGACATCAATAACAAATTCACGGTGACAGGAGAAACGTAAGTTTGTCATTTATGTTTCGGTTCATAGACGAGTAGTTTTGCTCATAATGATATGAATAGTTTGTTTGTAATCTCGTCATAAGCTCAACTATCTAATGCAAAACCGTTCAATGACTAAAATATAAATTCTATCCATTTGGATTTCTAGGTACGCTCAGGCTAATGAAAAAGCACTGGAGTACAAGACGGCTAATGAGAAAATGGAATTATTTCTTAAACGAGTGACCTCAGGATCTGATTCCGGAACTCGGATATATATATTCATGAAGTGTGTCCATTCCGTTGAGATGATGAAAGATAAGACGTCGCAAAACTATATACCAGCAGAAATATCCATGGCTGCATTCAGTTTGAAGGGCGGCATAGCATCCATTTACTCAACGCTAATTGACGCAGGTAAGCAAAATATATTGAATGGGAACTCTTGCGCTGTTAAATGTTAATCCCTTTTTGCATTACCCATTTTTTATTTAGTCAAAGTTCCATTCGGCTATCAATATAGTGCTCTAGAAGCCTCAGAAGACTCACTGTTGCCTTTACCTGGAGATAGCTCTTACACCGATGAGACTAGAAATTACCTTGGAATTCTGCAGAAAATATTTGGGTTTACAAATCATGTTAGATGACTTTCTTTGAAATATCATTTTTTCCATTATAAATATAAACAGTTGCTCATTTCAGTCTTCAATCTTCTAATTTCAAACAGTGGCAGAGGGCAGAGGACAAGTATGATATGCCGGGTCACTATCGTGTGTTCTTTGCTCGAACTTCAGAGATTGAACCAATAAAAAGCGCATTACAGTGGTTGGTAGATCAACTGGATGGTAAGTTATGCATGTTGCAATCATAAATTTTGTTTCGTTTCCACTATTTGTGTTTCTGATCGCTGTCCAATTTTTTATAGGACACGACAAGAAAAAATTCCAGTATTTGCTCGACAGTGTAAAAGTTTACACCCTCTCAAAACTTGTTCTTGCATTGGCTGCAGGAGCACACAAAGTGAATCCATCATATACCAACTACGTTGTTGCAAGCAAGTCGGATGATTTAGCAGGTAAATTATTAAAATGAGTTTTCAATTTTGTAGTAGTTTATCAACAACTAAATCATGATCAGTTTGATCAACTTTTAATTCTTTACAGAATGCGTTGTTACCAAAGGAAATTATGAGTATCGACTCGAAATCGCTTGCCCATTTCATATGTCTGTAAGTTATTAAAATAATATGCTGTACGATGTGCCTCCCTGTAAGTAATCAAGTCAACATCAATATTGCAAATATTCATACTCTTTATATTATGTTTTTTAACAGCCAATGGGTAACCGGAAAGTAGAAAATTGTGCACAAAGTATCGTGATGAGACGTGCGTTCATGTTGTTTGAAGAGTTTGTTCCAGCATATAAATACGAGTGGTGTGACCGTCATAAAATTGAAAACCTTGCTAAAGGCTCATTGGAACCTATGATAAAAAAGGTATTTTGTTAATCCAAAATAATAGCATATAGATTAGCATGTTTCTTTTACCATTTTTTAAACGTACACTTATTGATACACATTTCAGAAGCAAGAAGTTGAGCCAACTGAGGAAAAAGTTGACTTAACAGAAGAGCCTGATTGGTTGAAAGATGAGCCTAAAACCGAAAAGAAAGTAAGTTTGAGGGAATCCCAGCTCTGTAATGTTGCTAGTAGTTATAGTGGCCTTGGTAAACCGGAGAATGATTTTCGTACAAGCGCTAAAAGAACGTTTGAGTTGGATGAGGACCAGCGCTTTAACATGCCAAAATACTGCAAACCTCCATCTCCGAAACGTACTTGTTTAAGAGCTGACGATGGTTATACTAATCCTTACTCACACCTGAAGCCGCAAGCTAACAACGTAGTATGCATAACAAAATATAATCTGAAATAGTGCTGTGATAAACTACTTGTTATTTAATTGCTTGCTTCTCGCTGTCGCTTGTATGACGCCTTAGCTTTCTCTTATGAGACGAATTATTGCTTGAATGTTTGTCATTCATTAAAGATGGATTAACTTAATATAATGATAATGCTTTTAGAGTCGCTCACCATCTCCAGTTGGAGCTTGTTCTTGGATGGATTCTAAGCCTTCGTTTTCGAAAGGATGGGCTGAAACGCTGGATGATGACGATGATGGTATACCTGACTGGGGAAGGAAGTCAGAAGTTAAACCATCATTTCACGACAATGATTTCCCTTGTTTGGGGGGCGAACGTCGTGGTGATGGAGGAAGTTTTGCAGCTGGAGGCAGAGGGCGATCAAGTCATTGGCCTCTCCATTCAGCGCAACATGCTAGTAACAGCGGCTCGTCGATGCATTCAGCCATCCCACAAACGACTACGTACGCTGGTAGAGGCAGAGGTATTCAAGGCATACCTGCTGCAACTAGTTCCAGTATGCTTATGGATGCTGAAGATTTTCCAACTCTTGGAGCCAGTAGCAATAGTTGTAAGTTCGAAGCGAGAAGTAACGAATCAAATAGTTGAATTGAATTTTTGACACCGTCGCATTTACTAACATGTATTACCTTTTTCCTAGACGGACGAGGAAGGGGCATCCATAAATAGTAATTGGTTAAGCGTAATTGAAGTTGGACAGCCCAAGCTAAAATTTTCCTTTTCGTGATACAATAATCACGAAATTCGACTTCATTCTGCCTTCATTCTTCAATATTTGCATAATAGTAGGAACTAGAAAGATGTTCAGCGAAGCCACTACTCGATACAGAAATGTTAAGCGTATTCACCTCTTAAGCAAGATTTCTATTAAATCTGCAATTCGACTGAGTATCTAACAATGTCTTTCATTCTTGCCTTGAACCTTATACATATTGGCTCAGTTTACCGTTGCGTTGACGCAAAACAATCAATTCATTTAGATTTTGTGCATAAATTAGAAAACGAAGAAAGTTCAGTGAACTAAAATAGTAGTAGTTGTATTAGCTGTAATAAGTAATTACTATTTAAGTACTAAAGTTTTGCAATTTTAACAAACGAAAAGACAGCCAGGTTGACGATCTAACTTAATATTTATGAATCTCTGTTTCTTTCGGTTATTTAAAATAGATTCATTTAACGGCATTAAAGCTAATCTTTGGTAAGGTTGATTCCGTTCTTGAATGCTTTATAAATGGAGTTGTATAAATTTATTTTGTACCCAGAAGTGTTGACTGACACTACTTGATTTGTTAAGATTTTGGTGAAAATGTGGTTACATAGTGGTATCAAAACATTTTTTTTTTTTCAAATATGTATGTTCACCCACGATTTAGCCTTTATATTCGTTCCGAATACATGCTACTCACCAGAAAGTGATTGTACTGGCAACTAGTAGAAATGTATAAAATAAAACTTCATGGAATAAACGGATGATTTTATATCATTTTAATTATGTGTGCCTTTTTGGAAATCAATTTGCTCATCATGAGAATTATTTCATTCATAGCTCAAAACTATGACAAAGTTCAAGAAAAGGACAAAGAATAAATATGTTTAAATGATTCCTATAATGTCAGTAGACGATTTTGATTACAAATTCTGATACCCTATCTATAATTTATGATCGTTTCCTTGGTTTGCATTATTCACAAGTCCGATTTATAATGATACAGCGTGTGTGTACAACCCAAGAGCAATACAACACATCTTAACCATTCTTTCGGATTTACAGCATTTGAAGAAACAAGTTTTAAAGGTATCGTTAATTCCTCTTTGCAATTCCCCTACCTAATTTTCTCCAACGGTGGTTGCCTTGTCGTTGATATGGGTTTGCATAGGAAATATATTCAAAATGCAAAATATGGTCTGAAATGATACAGTAATGAGGCTGGAGTTGAATGCTTTTGAATTTTTTCATAAGAGTTATAAAATCAAATGTGTTACAAGCGATTGCAAGAAAAAGTTACAAAAATGTTTGATGAAAGGATTGAAAATGAGAATTTGATAGCCCGTCAATGACCGAATAACATATAGAAGAATATGAAAATGTTCTGAACAACGGACTGTTTTCAACTCAGCATTATTCACGAATCTAAATAAACGAAATATTTGTCAAGGCTGATAATGATAATGAGCAAACTTATATTTGAGAGCCATCAAATACCAAATCCCATTACAATACATGTATGCAAATGATATGCAGTAAGTTTCGAAACTTATTGACGTCAGCAACATCAGCTCACTTCAATTTAGAGCAGGTATAAAACGAAAAACCATCGCACGACTTCGTATGAAGTCTTGTACGACGTGTGGAACTATTGGAATTCGAGAAACCTTTTACAGTTGAGAGAAAAACCACAATAACCGACGTATAAGCAAGCACATCCATTATGAAACGTTGTAAACGTAGCAACAAAGGTGCTAAAAAACGAGTAAAATTGGATTTGATTAATCAAAAGATTTCATTGATAAGCCATTCCTAACGCTTAACAACTAAAACGATAAGATCAACATCCCATTTGACCTTTGAGATCAATCCGATTTCGGATTTCGACCACATTGGTTTGTGTTAGCAGTTGACCAACGGAAGTTTGGTTAGTAAAAACAGAATCGGAAAAATTGCAACCAGTTGTAAAGATTAAGATGTGAACAAAAGTGGTGATGGTGACACATACATGGACCGACATGACAAAACCATGAAGGAGCTTTTGCTTACGCATCTTACTAATGTTAAAGTATCCTATCATGTGTCATTTGTAACTTAACGCAGTGAGGTATGCATATTATATGAATATGCACACAAGTAGCATGGCATACAGTACTCATTGCATAAAGGATAATGATAGCGCTGCTGCGTGCTCTTGCTCAGTATGGTAGTGTAGAAGAGCACAGATGACGGAGGCGAAAGCTGAAAGTGTTGTGTGCACAGAATTTGGATTGGAAGGGGGCAAAAAGTAAGCTTTGGTTTCAACTATGCACAGCAATGTTTACTTTGTATGGAGACTGGAGTGTCTGTCCTTTCCTCGCATTTGCTCTCAAGTACAACGCATATTAGTTCAATTAGTGTGATGATCGAAGCCAAAGTTGGTTACTAATTTTAAAGAAACTTCGAAAGCAGACATTACAGTTAAAGTTATACACATTCCAAAGTGTTGAAGGAATGTGAAGCATAGCTTTAGCTCACTTAGTTAGCTGTCGTTATATCAGTTGAGGTCCGCTCCTTTGCTCCATCAAGCTTTGCGTACTACTTGGTCTCTTGTTGTTGTACAGGTTGGCTTGGTTTAGTGTACCAGCATACAAGGAGGCAGAAAGTTTACGTTACGCAGCAGCGTATAAAAATAAATTTAATTTAAATTAACAAAAAAAAATACTGCCAGTTTATGGAGAACTCAGCTGTGACCATTAAACCATCAAATGGTGAGTGTTTGTATTGCACCGTGCAGCACAAAAACACAAAACTTGGTAGAACAGTGAAGTGCTTCCTTTCAAAATTCCATCTCTCGTATTTCCACTATTTAATTTAACATATTTCAAGAATACAATGGGTGACGGGAACTAACTTGCTAGTGGGAACAGTAGACATAAATGCCTATGCATAGTGTGGACAGTAAATAATTTTTAAAACACAAATAATGTCATCTTTAGAACCCCCAGGGGGTAATCTTCCACAACACCCAACTGGGAAAACGATTACCCTAACTTTAACTTCCCCAGCTCCTGGTCAAGCTACTCAACATTTACAATCGCATGGCCCGTCCGGGGGTATTGGAACTCCTTTGATAGTTTCCAGTACAAATGTGATTCCCACAGTAACCTCTGGCCTTGGAGGGTTGGCTGCTGTTAGTTCCGCTTCCTCTGCAATTCAACATACCCATGGACCAGTTAGTGTCCATTACGCTAGTTCTGCACTCGCGGGGGCATCTCTTCCTCCCAGTCTGCAACCAAAAGTGAGTAAAAATGCTGGAGCATCATTATCGGAGTTATCGTGTTCTCTTTCAGCTAACTTTTAACTCAATTTTTGTTTTTTCTAGGGACAATCCACTCAAAATTTTGTTCTTGGACCAGGTGGTCCACCTCTGCTAGTTTCAGCTGCTACGGTTTTACCAAGTGCTACGCCAACCATCAGTGGCTTGGCAGCTGTGAGTGGGACTACTGGAGGTGTTGTTGGGCACGGAACAGTGATACCTCATTATGGGGGTGCACTCCAGGCAAATCTCCAGGCGAAGGCAAGACCTTTACTTTTAAAAATATTAGTATTTGCTTTATTTCAAATTTCGAACAAGATTTTTTAAATTTAACAACAGGCTCCAACAACGCAGGGTTACGTCGCTACTGCCGGTGGATTGAGCATTCCTTGTGGTCCAGACAGCGGCGATGAGGGTATTCCAGTGTCCATTCATGTGTCTAATCCGATGGGTGTTGGGCCGGGTGATGGCGCTGTATCAGATGCATCTCATGGTCCAGGAGGACAGACTGAGGTAAAATACCCTTCTAATATTATACATGTAAAGTTTAAGAAATTCTCCGATGGGTTCGCGTTACTTTTCCTTCATTTTTACCTGACATAAAACAACAATGGAGAAACTATAGTGAATAATTTTTCATATTGCAGCAGCGACTTAAAGTTGAGGACGCTTTGAATTACCTTGATCAAGTCAAGTACAAGTTTGGCAACCAACCGCAGGTTTACAATGACTTTTTGGACATCATGAAGGAGTTTAAATCTCAAAGGTACGTTTCAATGTGTCACCCGTGTGCATTCATACTTCATGCTCTTCGCTTAGCTTAATTGTGCATTCTTCAATTCATATCCGTTTTAGTATCGACACACCAGGTGTAATTAGCCGCGTTTCTCATCTTTTCCGGGGTCATCCTGAGTTGATCATGGGGTTCAACACTTTTCTTCCACCTGGATATAAGATTGAAGTCCAAATGAACGACCAGGTTAGTTTAGTAGCTAGTAAAACATTATCTGCATGGACACGAATTGCCGTGTGTTAAATTGGAGTTCAAGACGTCATGTTTTGACATCAAATGGCAACAGCGTGTCCTTATATAAACTTTATTGTAGTTGCCAATTGGTTCTATGCAGCATGGAATCAACTACAAAGTTACCACCGTTCACACTGGGCTCGTGGCAGGCCAACAGACCCAAACTCATCAGAGCATCCAGCAGACTGGAAGTACGATTATTCAACACTCTGCTCCAGCAATGACAGTCCGATCCACCGTGACTCACACGTCACATCAGACGTAAGCTAACAAATTCATGCAAAACTTTTCAATTATGTGCAGTCGTCCAAGTGTCATCTAATGTAAATTTTCAACACCTTGAAAATCAGTACCAATTCCACTCCATACGTTGCAACTGGAACAACTGTGGCAACCGTTGTTCCAACAGTTGGAAGTGTGAGTTTGACGAACAACCGGGCTCTCTCGCCAGTTAGACCACCATCCCTTCCATCCAGTGGAAATAGCTTTGAAGCTGTTGGTGGTTCAGCATTTACACATTCTTTGGCTTCGCCCTTTGTGCAAAATGCTTTTCCAACTCTTCAAAGTCAACCTGTCGAATTTAACCATGCGATTACCTACGTTAACAAGATCAAGGTATGCTTTTTTTCATTAACTATTTTTGCTTTTTGTAATACAAATTGGATTTATTATTGATTTGTACTTTGCACCCTGGTAGAATCGATTTCATGCGCAACCAGATAAGTATAAGCAGTTTTTGGAGATACTGCACACATATCAGAAGGAGCAACGGAATACAAAGGATGGGCTTGCTTCAAAACATTTAACTGAGCATGAGGTGTACAACCAAGTGGCCAAATTATTTGAAAATCAGGAGGATTTACTTCAAGAGTTTGGTCAATTCTTGCCTGATGCCACTGCATCAGTGCCACCCGTAAGCTCAATTAGCTCTGCACGACAAATTCCTCTTTTGGTTAAGGTCTAGTCGTCTAACAAAACCATTACTAATAGTTTTTAAATTGTTGATGCTCACATATTCACATTATCGGTTATGCTCAATTTGTAGGAGGTAAAACGTCCTGTCGAGGAAACCAAAAAGCCGGCTAAAATGAGACAACAAGAGTACATTCCTGCAGCTCCGGTAGCCCAGCCTCCTCCCAAACCTGTTTCTGCTACTCCCAAGCGCTCCATCATGAATCCGACATTACCATCAGCAAAGAAGGTCAAATATACATCGTCCTTCAAGGATATCAGTTTGACGGAGGCCGGAAAGTATGGAACATTGAATGATTTTGCATTCTTTGACAAAGTAAGCTATATTTTTATGTAATCCCGCTACTTATCAACTTACATAATATAAAGGGAAAAAAGTTCGAAAATGTAATCTCCTTCCGTTTTAATTTAAGGTTCGTCATCTACTTCGCTCTCAGGAAGTTTATGACAACTTTCTTCGAGTTCTGTTGCTCTTTAATGATGAAGTAATTTCAAGATCTGAAGTCTTGCAACTGGTTACACCATTCCTTTCCAAGGCACCTGAGCTACTGGCCTGGTTTAAGGATTTTCTGGGTCATAATGAGCAGGCTGCTTCACAGCAGTACGAGCCCATCCAGTCTGTCTCTAAGCAGGAGAAGCTGACAGAAGAACAAGTTTTGGAAATCGGTAAGCTTTCAAACATGCAAATATTTTAAGTCGGTGACTAAATATGGTGGTGAAAAACCATTGAGGCACCACTCACCAATCCAAATCAAAACATGCAAAGTTGTGCTTCCTGATGAGTACCAAGCCATATGCCATTAACGTTGACGATCCTACTTGCTCATCCATTCCAACAGATTTCTCAACATGCAAACGTTTGGGAGCAAGTTATTGCGCTTTGCCGAAGAACCACCAGCCTCCACAATGCTCTGGTCGTACAGCTCTGTGCAAAGAGGTTTTGAACGATGTTTGGGTTTCCTTCCCAACGTGGTCGGAAGATTCCACGTTTGTTACCTCACGCAAAACTCAATTTGAAGAATACATTTATCGATGTGAAGACGAACGATTTGAGGTGAGCTAGTTTTTCAGAGAGTTTTTCCTTCAACTATTTCTAAAATTAGCATAATGACTCACGTCGGTTTTTTATACAGCTGGACGTAGTAATTGAGACAAACACGGAGACAATACGATGCTTAGAAGCTGTGGCAAAGAAGATGTCTCGGATGTCTCAGGATGAGCTACAAGAATTTCAACTGGATGATTGTTTGGGAGGATCCTCACCAACTATACACCAGCGTGCCATTAGGCGGCTATACGGTGAGAAGGCTAGTGACATCATTGAAGGGCTGAAGAAACTTCCTACCATCACCGTTCCAATGGTGCTGAAAAGGTTGAAGGCCAAGGAGGAGGAGTGGAGGGAAGCCCAGAAAGGATTTAATAAGATTTGGAGGGAACAAATAGAGCGTTTCTATTTAAAGTCTTTGGACCACCAGGGAATTAATTTTAAGCAGGGGGACATTCGAGCTTTGCGCTCGAAGGCGTTGATCACTGAAATTGAAACGATTTATGATGAGGTTCGTTCTACTCAAGTTGTTTTATATCGGTAATTAAATGCATTACGTTTTGAAATCTTTTTTTCTAATCAGTGTAATTCTTTTGCGGTTTACAGCGCCAGGAACAAAATGCTGCGGAAACTGCGACAAATTCTCAACCAATAGAGGGTCCTCACCTGACCCTGTCATACCGCGATCGATCTGTTCTGGATGATGCTTGCAACCTGCTTCTGCACCACGTTCGAAGACAAAGCGGAATTCAGAAAGAGGATAAGAGAAAAATCAAGCAAATTCTGAAACACTTTATTCCCGACCTGTTCTATCATCCAAGAATGGAACTATCAGATGATGAGAATGATGACGGTTCTCCAGACGAACATGATAGACGGAGTCCATTGGAATTCCTTGTGAATGGTGGAAAAAACAATGGGAAGAGAAACAATGGCGCCAGTAAACGCAACAACGGAGCTAAACTCAAAAAGGATGATGATGCGGATCAGGCTAATGAATCTGGCGCTGCTTCCGGATCTGGCAGTGGCAAAGGTCAGGAATCTCGTCGAACTATTGCGAAAAGGGAGTTGAAGCTAAGTCTTGCTGAAGGGAGAAGAGGAAGAAAGGTATGATGAATGAATACATGAACACTTCAAGTGACTTTAAGTGACCTATATTTATCTTGTGATGTGCTGTGTGCTGTATAGGGCAAAGGAGACAATGATGATTCACAACATGGGTTAGACGATGGATACATGATGCATATGGATAGCGACCGCATAGCAAAATTCACTATTACTCATTCTGACCCAGTATGTTGCTATCCTAAAGTTATACTATGTTTTGTTTACGTTATTATCCAAATGTAGGGTGACCACTTAAACTTGTTTCTTATTCAAAATTGCAGTATGAAAATTACCGTCTATTTTTCGTGAACAACAGTTGGTATGTGTTCATGAGACTACATCAGATTCTCTGTGAACGTCTGACAAAACTACTAGAAACTGCAACTGCACTCTCACAAAATGAACCCAAGGAATCTCGTGATCCCAAGAATTCTGCAGCTATAGCGTTGAGGCTAAAGCCCAAACGTAATCATAATATTTCAGTACCAGTAGTTAAACTACACTTTTACTATTTGTTCTAGGATTTAACTGAAACTTTGTGGTTTTGTAGCTGATATTGAGATCGAAGAATATTATCCTACTTTTCTGGAGATGGTGAGAAACCTCCTGGATGGAAATATGGAGACAAACACGTATGAAGATCAGCTTCGGGAAATGTTTGGAATCCATGCTTACATTGCGTACACGATGGATAAAGTTGTTGCAAATGCTGTTCGACAGGTACAGTAGTAGAATACATTGTTTCAAATGTCATGACTGTTGTTGAACACAATCCCACATATTTATCTTATGCAATCTATTGATTTGTTCAGCTACAAAATCTTGTGACGGATGATACCTGCCATAAATGTTTGGAGTTGTATCATCAATCAAATCGACGTGGAGGTTGTGGTGGAGGAGTGTCAAGTGCGTCGCAAAGAGTTCGCTCTGAGATTATCTACCAGCGAAAAGCTGAAAAGGCTTTTGGAGAAGAAAATGCTGTCAGGGTTGTTATTGTAAGTTTAGTGTTACAAGAAAATGATTTAAACTTTTCAAATCAGCAAAGATTATAAGGAAACGTTTTGTTCTTTTAGTTTGAGAAAAACTGTGAGATGACAATGGAATTGTTAGAGTGTGAGCCACCGACCCAAAGCATCGCGGGTAAGCAGACTAGTTTTTAAATGCCATTTTTAGAAACAAACGTTGATTTAGGTTGAATAGTTGAAGAATATTTGGGGTTAAATGTTTTACTTTCTTATCCGTAACAGAGGATAGAACCATATG
Source organism: Orchesella bifasciata (assembly GCA_034697805.1). Taxonomy (NCBI): domain Eukaryota; kingdom Metazoa; phylum Arthropoda; class Collembola; order Entomobryomorpha; family Orchesellidae; genus Orchesella; species Orchesella bifasciata. Next base: position 25,033 of record JAQGAP010000304.1, on the reverse strand, counting down.
GTTTAGCTACCTGGACCGATTCTCAAAACCTGATACAAGTGAATCCGAAGAGATTAGAAATGAGATGCGGAAACGGCCGCTGTTTCTGAAGAGGAACAGAAGGAAGCCAATACCAGTTGAGGACAGCAAGAAAGAAAAGGAGAGTGAAGAAGAAACTGTTCGGTAAGTTTCAAGCATTTATGAGTTTGTGAATTTACATTTTTGAAGTTTGATGTTGCTAATTCTGAGTGTATATCTGTTTCCATTCTTGAAGAGTTAAGCAGGAGGCTTCCGAGACTGAAACGGTACAGCACAGTAATGTGCAGTGTAGTTTTAATCCTGCATCCTACAAAATGGTTTACGTTAGTGATGGCGAAGACTACTTGTACCGAAAGAGATCTTTGAAGAGAGCTCACGAGGTGAGGAAAAAGCTAAAGCAGCAGACTACTTTTCAAACAATAGAACAAAACTTATGATTTTTTGTTTGATTTTTGTGTAGACGCACAAATCCGTGTCGCTGTGGATGTTGAAGAAGTTTGAAACGTGGCATGAGGACTGGCTTCTTAAAAATACGACCCGGAAGGATCGAAGTGATTGTGAAGCTTGGCTGAAGGAAGCGCCAAAACCTGATGCAGATGTTAAGGCCAAGAAGGTTGTGAAGGCTGTCACGTCTGATACCAATGACGGAGTACCGTATCGCCAGTTCAAACGATACGTGATAAACACCGTAGCGAGTGGTGATAGGCATTAGTTGTTTTCCTACATAGTCTGTGGTGACAAATCGAAGGTTATCCTTTTACAATAGTGTGAGTGGACCCAACTTCGTGACAAGATTTTTGCAGTTGACAGTTGCAGTACTTTGTTGTCTTATTCAGTTTTTCAGTTATCAATGCTATTTAAAAGTTAACCCTTGGATTTTATACCAAGGTCTCAGGTCCGATGCAGTCGATAATTTTCGGTTCTCTCTAAACAAAATGTTCTTTTTATCTTCAGCACAAAACATTTTGTTTTCAGTGAAAGTGGCAGGTGTGCAGGAACATCCTCTTGTTAGTCTTTGCTCTGTCTTTCGTATGTCTTATTAAAACATAAACAAGGGTTGGACTCTAAAAATATGATTAAGTCGTTGAATTTATGTGAATTTTAGCTTGTTTGCTATGAAAAGTGGATATTCGCAATCGGAGAATACGAAGTCATTTTAGTTTTAAAAGTACTATCAACATTGAACGAAATTATTGAAAGGTGTTTGTTCTTCTGAAAGGTTTCCAATGGCATTTGCCATATTTATTATCGAACTTGCGTCAAAAGTGCGTTCCAAAATAAGTAGTACTGTAGCTTTGAATCATACATCTTCCGTCGTTTCTCAGTCTTATGTTAGTTTTATTCAGCTATAAATATTCAAAATACATATTATACTGTAATTACCTAGATTATTTTTACGTAAATTCCATTGAGTAGTTACTATTGAACTCTTTGTTTATGATATGCGCCACTGACAGTAGTACCAGTACCTATTATAAAGAAAAATGGAATATATTATTCGACATTACATAATATGCATAAGTGTAAAACATGAAGGTTATTATAATATATGATGTATTTATGTCTGACTTCACATTATATTTCATAAACTGTTGTAATTTCTTTCTTTTTGCAAAATTCTCATAAAGTACACTGGAAATTAACATTCTGTATCCAGTTAGATGGACGATGAAAAACGTAATAAAGCAACTGAACAAAACAACCCAACTACGTTTACCTTTTGTTTCATGTGACAGTATTCAAATTAAACATTACTCAATTGTATACAATGGATTTCCCGCTGTCTCTAGTGGACAGTAACTGATTATAAATGGACTGAGAGTTAGGTGCATTGTTTACGAGAACATGACGTATAGCAAAATTCACGGGCGTTTGAGTTAAACATAGGTCATATCTAATTGTCTTGCTTTTCTCTGGCCAAAATGAATTCTTTAGCTCTCCGAATTTCATTTGTAGCTGATGTTGAGCTATTTTTGACATGCTTTAAGAAGTGTTTGTTAACTAAATGAACTAGTTCTTGGAGGACTGCAACTGCTTTTACTCTTCAAAAATGTCAAATTTAGCATTTAGAATGAAAATTTAGCACACGTTTGAGTTGCTTTTGGTGTACATTCGTTAATTTTGAGCTAAAAGAGCTAGTTCCAGTGTTCTAGATCGGTAATAAACGATTTATTGTCAAAATTTCGAAAGGAGCTAGTTTAGCGTTTGCTTGACAATTTTAAGCTGTTGTTAGCTCGCTTAAGGTAGTTTTTGAACTACTCCAGTGAGGTCGAAGTTTCTTGATAAGCTAAAAGTACTTTCTCTGACATGAAAAGCTAACCTAGGAATACAGAATATGCTTTTCCTAAGTTGTAAACCTAATGTGCTTTTATGGGGGTGTCTTGAGAATTTTTGACAAATTGGAACTAATTAGAGTCATGCATATGCATAATAGTTGTTACAGCATCAGGCATATTTATTATTCGCAACAGTCTTGTAGATATGTTTCTATCTAAGATAGCTTTCTTTCTCTGACGTGAAAATCACAATATTATGTGCTATTCGTGGCATTTTGAGTGGTTTTTGAGAGAACGGAGTTGATTTAATCTGAGTTTTGTAGATGATATTAAAATGCTTTCTCCGACAGGAAAAGCACAGTTTGGCACACCGAATAAAATGTAGGCCTAATGTTTGCTATTTCTTGTGGGTTTATGACTGGAGTTGTGGATTAGAGTCTTTCAGATACGATTCAAATACTCCGACGTGAAAAGCATAGTTTAACGCTTAGAATAAATTTTACGTAATGGAGTAAATTCTAGATATGATTTCAATGCTTTCTCCTTCATGCAAGGCACAATTAACACGCAGACTCAAATTTTCATAGCAAAGGGCTTCGAATATCATAAACGTTGCACTTTTAAAAAAACAGGCAATTTTGTCGTGTAGGAAGCTAATTCGCATACGGCTATATATGATTATACTTAATACGTATAGTATTATGTACATACTCATCTATCTATTGTCTCCGCGTTTTCCTTTTTACTCACGAATTAATTAATATCTTACAGCTCAATATTTTTTGTACATCCCAGTTCAACTGATATTGCTACAGGTTTTATCGAAATCAAATTGACCTTCCGTGGCGGTGAAATAACATTATGACCTACTCCAACAGTTCATAGTCAATAGAAACAGCTAAGATTCCACTTACCCTCGTTATGTCGTTGTACACATTATTGTGCGAAACTGGGTTCCGTTATCATCAGACTGCGATGCTAAATGTAATCCCTTTAAGCTTGCTATGTCCCCGTATACAGTAATGTTTCGTTTTGAATAAAGGTTAAAAATAAAAACAAGTTCCAATTTTGCTTGAAAACAACTTTATTCGACGTGTATGTATTTATGTCTGTCTCCCCTTTTCATATTCAATTATGCCATACATGTATGTATGTATTTAGCAGTCGGGTTTCCTGTCATCTCATATAAGTGACCTTTACTTTGCTTAATGTTGTGCTTACCTACACAAGAAACTGTTTACGCCAAACACTGAGTAGTATAGTTATTTTTTAAACAATAGTTCAATACAAGTTCAAACGGTTTGTATAATTAAGTAGCACCAGGTAACAACTAGATACACTATGTTGCTAGTCTGTACAATAGTCATTGTATAATTTAAAAACGATTTTTCACTCACAGTGGATCTGCACTAATTTTGAATCGCACACATTCTTACGTGTAATACTTCAAACAAGTAAAAGTCAAGCAGCATAAATGGCGTCCACTATCTATCATCTATGCGTTAGCTAGATACTTCTGTTATTGCAATTAGCCGGCCGGTAGTATAAGTAGATAATAAGGAGTTGAGTAGCCTTTAAAAAACTTGATGAACACGACTGTAGCACCATGAAACAACTATTGTTTAGTCTACTAGGGATCACTCATGGATAATAATAATAATAATTCATATTCATCATGACACCAAAGGTATTACTAGGAAGTTTTTTTTCGAAGATGAGGCGTGGATAATTTCTAACTAATTCAATTACATACATATTTTGCATATTTTGTATTTGTGTACATCTCAACTAACGATAAGTGAATTGGACAGTTTTGCCTCAACATTTGCAACCTGGACAGTTTTGCAATGAACCCAACCGTTTCCATCTATTCTAGTTTTACGATAAGTAAGAGTAAATACTGTATTATAACTAACAATTAAAATACGTTTTATGTAAATATAGTGCAGGAATACAAAGACAGTGTTTCATTATTTAATGAAAACAATTATTCTGTTACTTGATCACATTTCTTATACAGATACTCCAAATTGTTTTGAAGAGACGAAAGTTGATTCCACAAATAATAATAACAACAATAAGTAATTAATCACCTGACTCCGTTTTTTGTTCCAACATACGAATTTGAAAAAGCTAAAAAAAAGATTTAGAGTAGAAAATACTATACAAAAGTTTCAGGATCGTTTGTTGATTGACTCTGTTGGCGACTAGCAATGATTTCTGAGCGTTTCCACCGAGACGGAGAGCTTCCTGAAATGGGCACTGGCTCCTTATTTGCTTCTAAGCCGGTTGTGCTGGCTGATGGACCAGCTTCGGGTTCCTTTGTCATTGCTATTGGTCGGGCTCGGTGAGTCGAGCTAGACGATGAGCTTCCACCACTACCACCACCCCCCGGCTTGTTTGCACTTACAATGGCGCTAGTTGAAGATGATCCGACTAGCCTACGCCGAGTTATGGATCTTCCCGTGGGACTACTACAAACTATTGGCCCCCCTGCACCAGCACCACTCTGACTAGAACTTTCCCCTTGTTCGGGATGCTGCTCACTTTTCAAGCTCGAAGTTGCACCAGTACCACCTCGCCCACTACCTGACCCACTTGCATCCTTCTGCCTTTCTCCTTGATGGTGTTGTTGCTGTCTGAGAAGGAACTGTTGTTTGAGCAGCACATTTTCTTGAGACCTCAGCCTCATTTTTGGGGCAATGGAATAGATCTGCGTGGGCTGAGCCCCACTAAATAGTTCGGCCTCAGTAGTAGGCACCTTTGTCAACTTTTCGAAATCTGCAGTCTTTGATTTTATCAGTCCACCAATGTTGGCTCCTTTTGTTTCTTTTCCCAGACCCTTTGGCTCTCCTGGGGCGAGTATCGTGGCGGAAGACGGAGTACTGCTAGATGTCGAAGCAACTGGCGACGTCGAAGATGGAGCATTGCTAAGAGTATTGAGTGACGAGGGTGGCTGAGGAGAAGGTGGAGCACTTTTTGTACCGATATCACCATATTTCGGGGTGTCAAGTCCCATTCCCAAAGAAGCAATGGCTATTTGGGGAGTGTTGTTAGCACCGTACGAAGTAGATTTATGGACGCTATGAGGAGAGCTCATTCCACTAGACGACGCTATGACACCGCTTGATTTCTTGAATGTGGTAGTTGACGAAGGTGGCGTTGTGTTAGTTGGCTTATCTATTTTAGGTCTAGTTGTGGGCGTCGAGCCCCCTGACTTGGATTCCCCACTCTCCTTGTTGAACATTGCTGGGTAGTGGTGGGGACTCGGGGTGGTGGTCACTGCCCCTAGCGTGGGAGTTTGTTGGTAGTGGTGATGAAACTGGTGGATGGAGGGTGAGGAACTTGCACTTACTGTTGATGGAGTTGAGGAAGTTACGGGCGGTGTTGAACCGATGAGCATCCTGGCAGTCATCTCCTCAACAGGGAATGTTCCATAAAGTAGTGGTGATGTTGGAGGAGAAAATCCTGTGGGACTAGACACTTCTGAAGACGGCTGTCTTGCGGGTGAACCTAAAGAATGGAAAATTAAAATAGTTTTTCATTGTTATCGCATAGTTTTGAGGGAATTTATTTAAGAGTTTACTGATAGGCGTAGTGTTTATGCTGGAAGAAGTCGTTATTAGAGGCATGGATGAGTCCGTTGACATGGATCGACATCGAGCAACTGACATGCTGGATGATGATGAAGGTAAATGAGTGGCACCAGCGTACTGACTTGCCTCCATGCCCTTGCAAATGTCGTGATGATGTACAACATGATGGTGATGAGAGTGCTGCTGGGGATACTTTGTATGGTGGTGAAGATACTGGTGATGATGATGAAGGAGATGCGTAGCTCCCTCCAAGTGCTCATCCTCAATATACGGAATGTCAGAATCATCAATGTTTAGGGGAACAGGAACTGGAATTTTGAGAGAAGCCGTGATAACACCGCTACTTTCCAAGACGGGTGAGCTCTGTCGCCGATTCAAATGTTCCGGAACTCTCAAGCTCTGCTCGGAACCGCTCAGAGGCCGGGATGGAATCATGTCTATAACTGTGGTTCTGGGAGAACCCCGTACAGCCGTCGTACCTCCACCTCCTCCTGGCTCTTGCACGTTGACAGAATCCAGGGAGCTAGCGCGCTTACTTTCAAATAGGGAAATGTCACGTTTTCTGTTGCCTTTAACTTTCTCACTTCCTGCAATTGCCATGTACAAAGAGCACACAAATTTAGTCGACACTTTTCCATGATCTACTTTACTATAACGCGCAACAAGAAAAAAGATGTAACCTGAGTCACTAGAAGTTCTTCCTTTGGCATCGCCCCGACTACGGCGGAACCAGCGTGAAGTGGATCTCGTGCTGGAACTATCTGACTCCCCACCACTATGTTGTTTGTCCACGTCTGCGGAATGGGTTGCTCCTGTGTTGCCACCCATCATGAGCCGCTCCTTGCTTTCATCCCGCCTAATTCTTGACCTTTCCCTGGTTCTGTCCTCCCGGTAGTGCTCTGGGTAGCTACCCCCTTTACCGGCTCCTTCATGCAGAATGTCCTCCCTTTTCCTGTATACTTTTGTCACCGTCTCTTCTGGCTCCAACAACTCCCCACTTTCGCTCTCCTCAAATACGCTACTTGTCGTTTCAAGCTCGTCATTCACACTAAAATTGACAGAAATGTAGAATGTCATTAGAAATATTAATAGGGTTGTGGTTCGTATGAACATTTTAGAGATAGTGAGTCAAAGGACAACGTACTCATCTGCAGTGCCTGATCTTTGCTTAAGTATCCCCTCGATCGCATCAGGATTTGTGTCCATTAAATGGAGGTAAACGTCGTGAAGGAGTTCTGCACTGACATCAAATATTGCACTGAAATTAGAGATCATGTAGTTGACTAAGTCAATGGACTCTCGACGCTCTTTCGTCAACGCGGCATTTTGGTCCATGGAGGCAGCCACAGCACCTTCAGTCGGCATGCAAGGTAAAATATTGGGAGCTATCAGGGTTGCTAAGCTGTATCCTTCCATTTTATTTCCAGGTAGTAGCTCTCCCGTTTTTGATCTCGTTTCACAAGCATTCGCAACAACTTTTGCAAAAAACTTTAAAAGACTCGCTAAGGTATCACGGTTTGACACTGGCAGCAGCTGAACTAAATGCTGGATTGCTTCCAGTTGTAGTTTGCGGTTACGGATTTCTACAAACAAACATGTACATTTTTCTAATACCAACAATCAAATCATTAAGATTAATTCATGGTTAAGCGTACACGCTGGTATACATACTTTGGGTTTTGAGAAATGCTTGGTAAAGGTCCCTACAAAGGAGAGGCTCAGGTAAGTCTCGGAGAAACTCCTTTAATAACGCTGCCACATCATGAGGACTGTGGTCTTCTCCTAACTGAACCTCCTTCCCACTATCAATGTATTCTCGAAGCTGAAAAATAAAGTATGAAGGTTCATTATCAATCATCATATCACATTCCCTGCTGTGACTTGACAAATACTTATTCACAATGCGGTGATCATCCTTACCTGTCGTATTCGTTTGAGAGAAGTACTAACACGAAAAATGCCTGTAGTGTGTAGTCCATAAGTTTCCAAGTGACTAATGCAAGCTGAAACAATAGCAGGTACTGATGTCTGAGGTAGCTGAAGTTGGTCCTATGACAGTACGTGATAATTATGTATAACCCATTCATAAGTCCAAATACAACGTTAGAGATATATATTGATTTTGATGTAACTACCTTGTCCTCCTTCGGCATCTCAAAGATGGAGGAAACGCTGTTGCGACCCCCATTTTGAGATTGTTTGTGAGGTTGTTCCCAGTCGGCAGAAACAGGTGAGGAAGATGATGTGGCCGCTGTCTTCAATTGACGTAATCGGTCGTTTTCAACACACTGGCTGAGCGATATCCCAAACACAAGACCACTGCCCCCGCCTCCTGCCGATTCTAAACATTCAATAATCACAAGTTTAATAATTAATACATCACACTCATATCCAAATGCGTACAAACATGATTGTCGGAGTAATCCAATTAGGTTTTTAGCTTAATTTATGCAAAAATTGTAGCATAAGTCATGTATATTCCGTAACATTATATCAAATTTAAAACATCGAAATCATTGCACTGGGTCAAGGTCAATCATTTTAATAATAAGAATACATAAGGGTAATGGTTTGGATATGAAATGCCGTTAAAAAGCTACTGGATTACTGATATATATAACTTATGCCATAATTTTTGTATAAATCAACCCAAAACCTAAAGGACATACTATGATGTTAACATATTACTTTAGAAACATAGTTCAACATATATATATGAGCTAAACCAGTTCCGCCACATGGAACTTTTAAGGAAAACGTGACAGACAAAGATGATAGAGAATAGCGTTGGTCTTATGACAGAGTTTCAGAATTCAGAACCATGTATTTTGTTTTTAGTAAGAAACGATGAAGATGAAGACGTCATCAGACTAACAATTCATTCTGAAGGTCAGATAAAAAGTAGAAATACGCGGTATAATTACGATGAAACTAGATTATAAGAAAGCCTGGAAATCGTATGCACCGACGACGAACAAGGGCTGGAGTATAATAATCATGATGTATATGTGCATAAGCACCGGATTCGGACTTACAATCAGACACAAAAAGCAGGACAAAGCAATAAGTGTAAAGAAAAAAATATATAGAGGAATGAGTAAAGAATGTAAAAAAAGGGAGGAAGAATAAATAAACGGTAGTATCAAACCATTATTATGAGGATTGATTGGGTTATTGGGCAACGAAATTACTTTTTCAACGTCGATTTTGAAAATATAGGGATCATCTCTATCCACCGCAATCTAATGATATTTTGAGCAAGTACATGTAGTTTAAAATTTGTTGATGTCACCATGCAACGAGAAAGTGAGACGAAAAAAAGTAATTATGAACTTGTTGCAAGATCCAAACCGAAACGACGGCCTCTACTTGGCTCTGTGTGATTTTGATGATGGTAAAATACGTACAAACCTGCTCTCATGACTTCAAACCTTTCTATGGCTACACTTCCGTCCCGTCTCCCTTTTCCCATTACATTGACTGATGTTTTACGTTTTGAAATTCCATGAAAAATTTCAATTTGTCAACGGTATCAGCGTATCATTACATAACCAATTACCTCCTCTCTTTGTGCATCACACTCGCTCTGGGTCACACTCACTGACTGACTCACTTTAGAGGAAAGATGCAGAAGCAGCAAATAACTGCTTCTTTTTTTCAAAAGAAAAATGAATAATTATAATAAAGTATGCTGTATCATTCATCCTATCCAACAAGTACACGACACAATAGGTTCCAAGAATTCCTATCCTTTTTTCAAGCATCACATCTCCATTATTTTACATTACTCTTTTCGCATTATCTCTTAAACTTGTTATTTTACAAGTGAGAGCCTCCGTTTTAGTGCACTATAAACGGTGGTATCCGTATAGGGTAAAATCAAAAGATTACGCGGAAAGAATATATGAATGGTTTGTTGGTTGAACGAATGGTAACACTAGCACCACCGTTTGGAATGAAAGAATACGCGAAGACACGACCGAACCGGTAATAATTCGATGTATTTCCAAAAATACTACAGTACATATTTCGGTTTAATTAAGAGGGAGTTCAGTAGTTTAATATATTGTGATTGGTCTACTCGATTTGGCTAAAAATCAGTAGGCCTAAGATTTCATTGTTAGAAAGTTTGAGAAAATCGAATTAACCGTTTTGAAGCTAGAGTGCAGACATCCATCCGCATGACGGAAAATATGGAGAATGCCATGTAAAAGACAAACCAGTCTAGTTTAATTTGGAAGAAGTATGCTCTAGTTAATTTCCCTCGTTATACTAAGTGAAAATGCATAGATTCGAAACAACATGGAATGCAACAGCAGTAGGTTTTTGCTCGGAAATGCGACGAGAGGTGTGCTATATTCCTAAAGAGAAACAAAAATATTGCAATAATCATATGTGGCCCCCTCGTCAGTTCACTCTGTCTGTAAAAAGAGTCCATCTCCATTCCATTCCCATTCGTATAATATTCTTCTGTCTTTCCTCATGAAAGTTTAAATACCTTCAGCCAACTAGAGTCGGGCAGATCATAGTGTTCAGGACTAAGTGATGCTGGTTTGTAAGAGTCTACTTGCACATGATTTGAGCTAAAGATAGCACACCTTCCCTACATTTTAAGCGAATGTCTCATCATCATCAACAACCACAACAACAACACTAGCATCATCATCATCACATCACCATCATTTTTTATTTTAAATACCAAACGAACATGAAGTAAAACTCTCTAGGGGAAAGAAAATCATGGTTTAAGTCGTAGGGGTCACTTACATCGACAGGTAAACACATACTTATGTAAGGTAATACGAGAAAGCCTATCTAATATTATTCGCATATATGTATAGGTAAAAAAATCGAACATAAGACGTTCAGTGAAATCTCAGAATTCGCAAAGAAGCAATTGATAGACTAATCAGCCATCAATGGATGTCAATTTCGTCAGAAATCGTTCTATTTAGAAGGTTTAAAGAACCAATAACCACACTCGTAATGTTTTCTCAGCATGTTCCGCCTAAAACGTTTAGAGCTACAGACCTCTTAAATGGAGAATATTTTAGATGTCCATCAGGGAGAATTAAGAATTAACCCTGTTTTCCATCGGCATTTTATCTGTCCTCTCGCATGGGCTAAGACAATAAACGTCCTCAACGGAAAAACTCAAGACGGAACAGAAAATTGGATTTTCTTTTGTAATTTGATAAAAAATGGCTCAGGAGTCATGACTATTGTTGAAAACTATTTAAAAAACGGCTTCTCACACGCTTTCAGTGACCAGAGTCCAATCGCATTTAGTACAAAACGATCTAAATCACTGTAGCTCGACAGAAAAGCAAAACGACAAAGAGCATTACTTACAATTAGTTTGAACCTAAGACTGTCCTTCATCTCTTCACACTACATAAACATATATATGCTATTCATTTTACAGCGGTGCAACTCTGACGCATATTTGTACTATACATTTACCCTTTTGTCTGCAAACGTACGTGGTACGCGTTTTTTCTCTTTTTTTGGCTTGGTTCCCTTTCGTATGTAAAGTCGCATTCCTTTCCGTTTCAACCTGACTGAATGACTGACTGACAATATATATGCATTTAATATTAGTATGAATAGAGAAAAAGGAAAAAGACAACAAAAGCAAGGAAGCAAAGAAACGGCAGCTAGGAAAGATTGAGAGAGGCGGAAGAAGAAGAATAAGTCGAGAAAAATTGTAAGGGGAATGTTTTTCCTCACCTTTGGTATCCTCGCGTTTATTTCCCGACTCAAAGAATCCGGTGGATAATGCCTTCTTTTTTAGCAGGTATGGCCGTCTTTTTGGCTTTTGTTGGCCACCTCCAACTTTCTCTGTCAAAATACACACACGACACACAACAAAACACTACATATTTTTTCAAATTTTTCGTTGCTCTCAAAAACTCAACGTTTTCAATCAATTCCAATATTTTTTTAAGTATAAGAGTTAAGTTGCTTAAGTAAAGAGAACAGATAATCAACTTGTCGCTTCATAAAATATTACAGATAACTCTGCAAATTGTTTGACATCATTTTAATGCTTAATGAAAACACTTTTAAATAGTATACTCTAATAAAAAAGGGATCACTTAAAAATGTGCATTACATGAATTATCAATACAGCTGGGATCTTAACAGAAGATTACTTTCATTCAAAACGAACTGATTTATCATGTAATAGTTTTTTTTTCTTATGTATGAGCAAAAACTTATACGATTAGTGCAAATGCCTTTAATTAGCTTATAAGTTCATGTAGCATACCTTTTGGAATTTTGACATCGACACCCAAATTGAGAGCTCGGAGTTTTTCTAGCGCCACATCTTGAAGTGTCAATCGCTCCACATCCGAAAGACTGAGAATGTTGGTTGGATCTAGTGTTACCACCTTCCCAGTCACACTCTTCCATTTACAACGACCCTTCGAACAAATGGTATGGATGGTTATGCATCTTGTAACACATTCACATGCAACTACGCTGTTTTTGTAGGGTAGTTGCAACGGCAACAAATGCAAGTGCTTTTACCTGTGGACTCCACGTACAAATAACAGAGCCACTACTGCTGGTGGTCGCCCGTGTGCTACTCTTCGATCTTGACTTAAACAGTTTCGATGACTTGGAAATAAGACGGTTACTACTGCTTACAGCTGCAACAGCCCCTCCACCGCCACCACCTCCTTCACCAGCTCCGTGGGTAGGATGGTCCCCTCCTCTTTCAACACTACCACTTGGAGAGGCACGTAAATGTGCCGTGCTGGAACCGGGCCCAGCACCAGAAATACTCCCCGACGATCCGTACAATGGCAGTACACTTGATGAGGACTTGGATTTCTGCATAACTGGAAAACATCCAACGAGAAAAATACTGTCACCTATTACCATCAACGCTGAGGAAAGAAGGGTGTTAGTTAAAAGTAGTTCATTCATGCTGGAGAAGCATAACACACTTTCTCCCCTAAACTGAAATAAACACTTCAATTATACGAGAGTTAGAGCAATTTACGACACCCAGGAGGTCACAAATTACGCACTAAATATATCGTTTCTCGAGTTCTCTGAGTTGTGTTTAAATAGAGGAAACATTTTGCCGTTCAGATTAAACGGGAAAACAAAATTTTGCAGGGCGGATATTTGTGAAAAAAAAAAACAATTTGTGTTTTTTTTTCATGATCTATTTACTTTCGCTACACGAGAGTGATTCAAGGGTAATTTAGTCAGCTTAAATCTTGGACACTTGAAAACTTTACCTCAGAGGTGAGACTGAAAATTTATGGGATTCATTTATCTGCCTCATTGTTAAATTTCGCATATTACTGACGTAGATTCTATTGTGTGAGGCAATACTAGTCATACATGAATTATGTGTAGACAACCATGAATTAATATGCTGTTATAAAGCGAATCGTTAGCACCAGCAACATAATCAGTCCATCCCAGTAATTTATGATTTGATAATAATTAATATGCCCAGATGAGTGAAACAGTCGGTCATTATTGTCATTATTATTAGTCAAGAGTATGAGTTTGATTGAGTACACTACATGCATGTATTTTAGTGCGGAATCGTCGCGTTTACGTGTCTACGGAACCTACGTGCAAAAATAAAGCTTGACTATTGTGGAATGCAACTGTTTTGTAAAGCCCGGAAACAAAAATATATGCGTGGGTTGACCAAAACCATTATTTTACCTCCTGAAGTCAAGTACAAGTCAGTTTGTGCTCCTGTTGGCGTAGAAAAACAAGCCGTATTTGTAGCAGAAGTGACATTGTCATGCGTCCAAAGTTCGGACAAGTCTTTCGGTTTGGTCATCATCATGCTTCCATCATGAGTGGTTGGAGCATGATGATGATGTGGAGAAGGAGGATGTTCTTGCCCACACTTAGAATACCTTGTGACCGCATCATCATGGGACTTTTTAAATTTAGGCAACTGAGAGGTTAAAAGGAAGGACGAGGAGGCAGATAAAGGCTCATGTTCACACTGCCTTGTCCCAGTAATACCACTACTAACATTAATGGGCAAAGAAAAAGAGGATGAAAAGGAATCGCCGCCTGTTTGAGCTCGCAGCTCACCTGAACTGCTTGCTGTACTTGTGATAGCACCACCACCACGAGTTTGATGATAACCACCACCAAGCTGCTCACCACCTCGAGATGTAAAAGTAACTGAGGACGAGCCACCAGCACCACCTGAACCACGTGATGAAGAAAACAAGTTTGAGAACCCACTTCCAGCACTGGCAGCACTACTTTGAATCAAACTGAGAAGGTTTGGGCTGCTACTTGTTGTGGGAGGTGGAGCGTTTAAGCCTCGCCGGCCACTAACAGAGTCTGAGCCTGTATTGGTTGTGATTGTCAATGAGGTTGTGGAGGTAGGCTTTCTCAGGGTCCCCTTTTTGATCCCAAGTACAAAACTAGAGGAGAAAGGAGATGAGCCAAAAAAGCTTTTCATGAGACCCCCACTGCTACTTCCACCCATCGAGCTTGTGGTTGGCGTCGCTGGAGTGGAAGTTGTGCCAGGGCTTCCAGACTCGCCTGAGGTTTCTGTGTGATGGTGGCGCACACTACTGCGGAGCGACTTGGAGGGACTGTAATGAAATAGTTGACTCAAGGAATAGCTTGAAGATGTTGGGTTGTTGGCTGCCGATGGTTGCGCCATTCCTCTTCCACTTCCAACTCCTCCACCCACATCAGTGCCAAATGACACCATTTGTTGGACACTAGAAGACTTTTTAATTGTCGTCGATGAAGTCGTGCTTCTTGTTGTGCTGCTTGTCCAGGAGGATGATAGCGGGCCACCAGTCGGTTGATGTGGCAACTGCTGATGTTTTTGCGTAAATTGGTGGAGTTGTTGTTGTTGATGAGCTTGGAAACGCTCATATTCAGTAGTGGGGTCAGTGGAAGAAGAGAGAACGTCTATTGGCGTTGGTGGTGCAGCTCCGCCAGCGTGGATGCCACCACTCTCAAACTGTTGTGTGTGAGGGTTAGAATAATGCGAATGGTGAATCCCTTTCGCAGCCATCATGCTCGCCATTGCTGCTGACTGCATGCCACCATATCCCTCCGTGTCACTACTCATCACAGTTGTTGCAAAGGAGTATCTGGGACTGAACACTTCGGCTGGAGAGTCGGAGGAGCAGTAGGAGGATGAAAAGTCGGACATTTTACGGACTGGAATCAAGTTACGTAGAAAACGTACTAAACTCTCCCCAGCTTGGACTCCAACAGTAGACGAGGTTGCTTGCCCCAATTGAAGGGGTGCTTCCGAGCTAGTTCCAGATGTAAGGTGTGGAAGAAGGGAGGATGGAACGTCAGTATGCACCATCAGATTTCCCCCAGTGACAGTTGGAGTAGCTGTTGGCGATATTTCAGATTCGTTGGGTGAAGTTTGCTGTGCTCCCTGGGTCACAGTTTTGCCACCTCTCTCTCCTTTCTCCATTGACGACTCCGTTGCTGGAGCTGGGATAGCTTCGGCCGTTGCCTCAGCTTCCTTCTTCTCCTTGTCCAATTTTGCTTGGGTCAACTTGTTTTGCTCATGTGCCATGGCCTCCTCCACTGTCACATTTTTAGACTTAATATATCTCAAGGAGCGGTCATAGTTCACGGTTTTGAATTTGTCAATGGTGTCCTTATTATCTGCTTTCGAGTTCTTTCTCACCATTCGCAAATAGCGCATAACCGTATCCGAAATGGAGGAAGAGTATCCCGACTCCTCAGACTTCTTGTCTGTGGAAGTTGCTGATGAGGACAGGGCTTCTGTTCCTCCTCCACCGTTTTTAGTTGCAGTTGTCGAAACACTTTCTTGGCCTGTGATACTCGGTCTACCACTAGTTTGGTCTGAGCCAGTGTCCAAAAGTTTTTCTTGGGACTCTCTTTCACTCCCTCCTGACATTCTTCCAGCGTCCGTACTCGTTGTGGGAGACATTGGAGAGGCTGAAGTTGTTGGCGGAGGTGAGGATACCTTTTGACTGTCAAACGTTGACGGAACCAAACGCACTGGAGAAATTGGACTCTCCGTCTCACTTACCATGCCCCCACCACCAGTCGTGTCCGACTGGTTATCAGGGGACAGCTGTCGACTTGCAGATGCAATAGGTACTCCTCCCCACTCCCCACTGTTTTGCTGTTGTCTCTCTTCCTGCACTGCTTGAAGGCGGAATCTAATCAACAGCTCTTCAGGAAACGGGTCAGTTTGTGTTCCCGTATTCCGACATATTTTTGCTACCCCGTTTGGGCTCAAAATCATGGAGTAGCAGGACTCAGAGCCGTGACTTGAGTGGGTGGATAGTGGACGGAAAAAAGTGAGGGAGCCATGTGTGAGCCCACCAGCTCCCATCATTGAGGCGGTGGATGAGGCAGTCGAGCTTTTTCTTCTTTCTCGTACGGTAATCTCATCCGGAACATCATAGTCATCATAATCATCATCCGCCTCCTTCCAAAAGTCTACATCTTCAATGTTTTCCTTTTTGCTGTATGCATCACCGCCACCGAATTTCATCTGCAGGGCTTCCATAATGCTTCCAGATGAGTCTCTGTGTCCTGTTGACCCGCTGTGCTGTCCTTTCTTCGGCTTCTGTTTCAATTTTAGCTCTCGAAGTGCTGGTCCTGAGAGTCCCTTTGGCTTAGTGCGACTCCACAAAAGGAACTTTTTTTCTTTGTTGCACACTGCCTCAAAGTGCTTCTCAAGTGTAGGAATATCATCCGAAGGTGGATAAAACTTTTCAACCGGCTGTAGTGATGATGGGGAGGTTGGTGGAGAAGACAAGCTGCTTTTTCCTGGGCCTGGTCCTGTGGGTGTTACTCCAGGTCGATGTGAGGGGAATGACATTATCCCCCCATATGTAGGACTTGTCACTCCGGACGAAGCCTTGGAGCCAGGCGCTGAGCCACCACCACTTTTCGTTCCGTCTGAGGTTTGAGGGATAGCAGTGGGCATAGATTTGGGTCTACACGCTTCCGACGTTGATGGTAACGCTGAAGCTCCTGGAATGTCTGAGGAATGCTGGTGGTCGTGGTGGTGGTGGTAGGCAGGCATTTGTTGTTGGGAATGAGATGATGAGGATGCAATTGGTGGAGGTGGCGACTGGAAGCTGGGAGAACGTCCTAAACCACCTCGTACTTGCTCACCACCTGACGATGCTCGCCTTGTACCTCCATCAGTTGTGCCACCACCACCACTGCTACTCCGATGACTTTCCGGAAGTAGATTGCCCACGGCGTCTGACATGTATCTCCATGTCTTTCTTGTGAGGAGCCAGCGCTCCTTTTTCCCTCCAGAACTACTACTCTTCTTCCCTTTCCCTTTGGATATTGTAGTGCCCTTCTTGTCCTTGAGGGAAGGACGACGCGAGAGAGAAGGTGAGCGGCTGGATGAACCACTCTTCCTCTCCATTCTTCGTCGTGGCTCATCCATACTTTGAAATTATACCTGATACGTTGATGATGGATTTTTATACTATAACAGTAACACTCACGCAAACCAAATACAATCTTTGTTAATCAATAAACTGCTATCTTTTTGCTCCCACTTTTTCCGAATCAATCACTTCATCTTCCACCACACCGTCATCATCCCCACCGTCATCACCAGTGGGGCGACAAAATCCTCCTTTTACTCCAGTCATTATTGACGCCATATTATCAAAACTTGTCTCCCCTTGTTGTCATCTTCTCCGATTCAAATGGACATTGTACCATCACTTGAGTGGGTATAGAACTGCACATTTTCCTAGCTGGCACGGAACTACTGGCCAACTTTCTTCGGTCCCAAATTATTACGCCACCTCAAGATCACCAATTTCATTCATTTGTACAATTGCACTTCATCGTCATCACTAAAACCGACATGTAACTCATAAACTATGCCTTCGTTTTTCACATTTAACTCATCTTTTCCCATAAGAAGGAACGAAGCCAGAATTAACATCACCGCAGCCACGTGCGAAACGTCCCTCACCACAACCTTTGAATGAGTCATTCAAGCAACACATTTTAAGGCCAGCAAGCGCCTGGAGCAACTAAAGGGACAACGAGCGTGATTAAAACCAAACTAAGTTCATTGCTCAGGCCATTTCTCTTTTGTGCAATGCATTTAGTAAGGATTTTCAATGACACAATCACTATGGTTCCATCATCACCCAATCCTAACTCAACCTTCTTCCTACACTGGAAGGTGATCAACTAAAAATGAAAAGTAAGAGGAGAAGTGGAGGAACAATGTGAGAAATTATGAAGTAATACAATTGGTCTGAATCTGAATCAGGGAAACAAAACTATCATTGCAAACAATATAAATATATTATTTAAGTTGAAGGGAAGCTATGTAAAATAGTTTTAGTGGCGAATGTAATGTGAAGATGAGAATACAGACTGTGCAAAAAATATAATTGTATCAGTTCTTTCTCCCGAGTAGGAGCGAATATATATATACGTAAATGATTGAATGGGACTACTATGATACATTTCTCGTTCAGTTACCATTCCACGTACATTCAGTATAATGTTATATGCACATTTCCCTTCTTTGCTCTTGCTTTCAATCTCCTTTTGAATCTGGGCGATAAGTATGTAACTCATTGCGAGTTGGATTGGAGAGCATATTTCGCTACTCTTCCCATACATTCATTAAGACTACATGGTAGGTTATATATGGAGTGCATACATTTCCGAACCCTGCTAGTTGGCTTCAGGATGATGCTGCTGCTGTTTCTTGTGCATATAATTTTTCACTTTTTCCTTTTCCTTCTTTCGAGGGTTTTTTTTCAGTTCGAGGTGAGGAGCCGGAGGATAGAATTTTTGTACAGTACTTGGTTGGTGTGCTGTGCGGCTACGTATTAATATAATAGAAAAGACTGGTGATGGTGTACCCATCATCATCACTATCACCGAACTAATAACATGACGATGGTGGGACTCTTTATATTTTCCTCCAAGACATGTTCCAAGCATCCTCCTCGCACTTGACGGTGTATCTATCTTTGAACTCACATCATCATGATTCACAAGTTCGGAAGTACATTTTGAGTCTATGTTTACTACTAACTAGCATGAAAAATATGCGAAAAAGCAAGCTTAAGTGCATGTATGTAAAAATTCTGCATGAATGCACACAACAAATGCCATCCTGTCCGTGTAAACCTAAGTGTACTTTTTTATGATTTAGCCCTCATATCTTAAGTGTATTTTCAACATCCTCAACATTTAATTTACGTAACACTATTTGCAATTAATGCTATTTCTAATTTTACCTCCTATTCATTTTTGCCATTTTGGGGTTAGTAGCAGGTATCACTAACTCATTAAGCATGCCGAAATATAAATAAAAGCGTCGTTCTGTTCTCGCTCACAAAATAAAAACAATAACATGAGTAATTATAACATACATATAGAAATTCAACACGCGGTTCATATGTTCATAGGTTTTTTAGCTTTTGAAACGCTCTCTGCTCTCTCTCTCTCTCTCTCCTTCTCTCTGGGTTGATGAAAATGGAGAACGAGAGCACTGCTCACATAATATTTTTTGTTTGGATGGATTCTTTCCTCTTTCATCTAATAACAAGGTTGTATGTAGATTGTAAACTGAATTTAAAATGTTTTACTTTACTAGTGAAAACAAGTAAGAAAAATATCTTTCTTTGAATACGCCGTGAAAGGAAAGAGAAGAGGATGATGATGACAAGTGAATGAAATGGGTGCAGTTCTTCCTCAGTTCAATTCTTGAAATACATTTTTATGTTGTGTTAGTTAGTTATTTATTTGAAAGTACGTACGTATGTATATTACATAAATACGATATATAATAATAATGTCCCAGCAAACAATTTAGACTACCCCAAATGGAAAACAGCAAATACCACATGTAGATTATATCCATCAATTCCACATAAATGATTCCTCTCCTAACACCATAGGTAATAGTAACGTAGACCTTGATTAATTTACTCCTGCAGAAGAACTTGCAGATGGATGTCTGTAATTAATTGTTATAGGTCGAAAACAGAATATCTAAATGAAACATATACATATATACATATGTATATATATTCAGACTAAATCAATCGCTTTCCAAAATGTAATGAAATTATAACTATCACATATTGAAAATTTCATCCACATCACTTGGAGAAATACTTCTTCATAAGATGTGGGAATTTCTGTTATTCAGTGGGTACAATTATTCCATGGATAGTAAAAACATTGAGTGGAGATTTCTATTTCCATCATGTGGAATTTTCTGTTAGCCAGTCGACGATTAAATAAACGCCCATAAATACGCACATCTCCCAATGCTTAATTGTTTTTTACTCCTGTGTGTACTGTGTTGAAAAAGGCTAAAATTGGAGATACGAAGAGGAAGAGTAACAGCAAAATACTTCTGCTAGCATTTCAGATAGGATTAGTCATCGTGAAAGTATGTGAGCCAAAGCTCGTCGTAGCTCTGCTCTTCTGGTAGATGTGTAATTTACTGAATGGCAACTGGCAACTGTTGTTGGGAGAGTGGATTTGCATGAAATATCCAAACCGAATTTCTTTCGCAAAGTATTATGGAATCAAAGAACTTCCTTAACTGGTAATCGGAGTAGCGCTTATAAATGTTATTTATTATAATCGAAACGCATTCCATGATGTATTGTTTAAACAACAATAGGAATCAATCAAGGTCAATTCATTTATCCGCTTCCTACTTTCCTCTGTTTGAGTTTTATCCTACTGGAGGTGAACATCGGCTTATAATTACGAAAAAAAAATCGCTTTCCACACTAAAAATGTTGCGATGTATTTAAAATCTGAATGACGTAAACCCAATCATGTCGGTGGACTGGTTTGGCAAATTGGTGCACGTTTCTAACCGGTTCCAAGAAAAAATCCGCCCATGCAAAAATCCACTTTTCCATCCCATCCGCATCTGAACCGGAACGGGCTGTCTCCCAACAAAAATTCGGATTTTCTCCAAATATAATTGGGGATTCCTCCGGAAAAAATATGGATTGTCTTCAATGAAAAAATATTTACAATATAATTCGTAGATTTAATTAAATTTAGTCCTATTTTTATCACCTTCAATACCTGAAGTTTTGTTGATGACAACCCCAAAAGTGGATTTTTACACCGGCAGCAAATTTTTTAGTTGCAGTGGATTTATTCCTGACGCGTTTCTCACAATGTATCGACTCATAAGTGTGATGGGAACGGCACCAAAAAATGCATACAAACTTATGAATACGCTATTAGGTCTGGTGATGTTCCAAGGATTGCTGAAAGTCTAGCCAACGACAAACTCATTGAATATGAAACCAGCAAGGTTGGTTATGTTGACGGCTTCCGGAACGGGATTGTCTTCATGACACAAGTGCTGAGAGCTGTGTACGGAAAAGAAAACTAGAGGCCTACCATTTTTTTTGGGAAAAATATTTTCTTCGTTGAAACTTTCATTTAACTCATTTCCCCTAGAGAGCGAGAGCAAAGATTGATTCTTATCGCTTTTACTTCTACCTACAAATTTCATTCCGTGCGATCTCAACGACTGTTGTTGAGATACTAACTTACTCCTTAATGAAATGGAAGGAAACAAGTTCAACTTGTTTGAAATTTTTTTGAAAGATGGCTGGCGTTGCGATCAGATCAGTCTTAGCAAGTCTAGTTAAAGAGAAGCACCATACGCTTTCTTGCAATGCCAACTGAAAGAGCACGTAAAACTCACAGCATAGAAAACCGGAGTCATGCCATGCATAATAGTACTTTTAAATTTTAAATCTGCAAGCTTGAAACGGCCTAATGGAGATTTAAAGTTTTCCAACAATGTTAATACTAATCCAATGAAGGATCTGATTGGACTAGCAGGTCCTAGTGGGTGAGGATAAACCCATCCTCTCGTGACCTTTCGACATTATTGCAGAAATTTTTGGAGGGCAAGTTGCTGTTTCCACCATCCAAAATAGGTTGTTGCAAGTTGCAATGCTAACGTGAGACACTTCTTCTTCTTCTTCTTTTGTTCACACTGAGGAAACAGTTTTTGTCTTTACAACATAATGAAAATGCATTACATCAAAGACCTTAACGTCGTGCGTATGTGTGTGTATGTACTATGTACATCATCATCATCATCGCTACCGAAGAATCCTATTTCCGAGTAAAACAGCGACTCATATATGATATTTTAACCTGAAAAGCTATCTTCTGTCATACGTTCGTCCCATACTTCAATGCATCCCAGCCAGATGCTTATTTCATCAATCAGATTAGCATACGCTATTGCCATGCCATTGCCATGTGTTCATTATTTTGTTCCTATTTAACTTCTTTAAAATAGTATAAAAATGTCTTTTTGAGTCCGTGCTTTATGCAATGCCACGTCAATGCAATATGCAGCAACAGCATCATGCAAAAGACCAGAAAACATGGCATGGCTGTTGCTGCTGGAAATACTTCCGAATTACACAATTTCTAAATTTATCACACACTTCTGGTATACAATAAACCTATCAAAGATGAATATAGGGAACTTGTAACGGAGTTACTGATACAGATCGGGTCAAGGGTGAATCTTTTGCCAACTACGCTTTCTTCTTGTTCTTAAATAACCACAGTAACCATAATTTGCCACTAAACCTTAGTAGATTGTTAACGTAAGACAAATGTTCTATGTAAATGTCACGGGTTGGTGTAAAACACCGGTTACCATTAGTTTAACGTTTTTCAGGAATGTAAAACGTTTCTACTCCTTGGTATACAATGCGCATTAACTTTTTCTCTTCAATTTATTGTTAGTAGTTTGATCGAATACGCTGAAAATCACTAATAGGCTTTCCATTTGCTCTAATTTTGTGTGATTGTACGTATTTCTCAAATACATTTTATAGACTCGTTTAACACAAGCTTTCTTTGGATATATCACAAATTGGGGTAACCTGAAACTGTGCTACTGCCACATTCCAAGGTCATTTTATAAGGTTGCGAATTGTACGTCGTAACTTTGAAATACTGGCACGGAGGTATGTGGACCTTTGACCTATTCGAAAGGTCGGAGTAAAGTTGATGGTATTCATGCTTGCAGTCAATATTGCTCCGAACTACTTACCTATTACTACTACCTTATGCAAGAAGGTGCGATACCAGCTGCATTTTGCTATGCTACAGGCAAACGCCACCTCTGAATAAAAATATTTTGACCTTTACCTTTGAGCAGGTTGGGTTAAACCGATTTAATTTAACTAAGTCTGCATACATCGACCTGTGAAAACAGAGCTTCAAAGAGTTTAAAATTTTTCAAATGAGGCTGCCCACCGAAAGACATATGGACTAACACTGTGATGACAAAACAAACCAAATAACTGACTCTATCAGTTATATAAATTGTATGAATTGTTTTTAACTTATTGTACGGACACCCATCCATTCACCTGAAGTCAATATGGGATTGCCATAAAAACAGTGCCATTCTGGCTTGTTCGGAAATAAAATAGTAGCCTGTATAGTACATTAACGCTTTGGACAGAAGATTTCGTATTTGCTACTCCTGTTGTATTGCATCATCAATTTCAACTCAAATCAAGTATAAAATGTGCAGAATTTGAATTCTCAAGAGCATGATTTCCAAATACATAATATAAGTTGTGTTACGCAATGGAACAAGTTCTGGCTAGATTTACGATACGAGATATTTACTCTGTGTTGGCGATGATATGATATGATTATGGCGATGATTCCACTGTGCAAGAAACTGATCCCATGCATGAAATTCGCACGAAAAAAGTTATTTTTGCCATCCTTTCCTTCTACACTGTCTTTCAAGATGAAATATTATTAAGTGGTGCAACCATATTATGTTGATCAATTTTCTGTCCGTCTGGTCGTCTTTTTCCAAATTTTAAAGTTAGGGAAAAAATGAGAAAATGTCTCATTTCAACCTCAACGTCAATTTCAACTTTGAAATATCTGTTTTCTAGTTTGACTTATCTCGGCCTTCCCAACTGTCATAACTGCTGGGTTTGGGTCATTCAATTTTTTTACCAAAATCTAAAAACTTCTAAAAAAAAACTCTCATTGTCTTGTCTATAAACTAAAATTTTCCCATGTTAACTCTCATTTAAGGATTTTCAAAAAAGTTGCATTTTTTGGGATTTTTTCCAAAGGCATACTAAGAGGCAAAGCCATGACTACCACATATTATATGTTTATTCATCATATTAATTCCATTTTCCGTGAATGTCAGCCGAATCGGCGGTATTGACGATTGACTCGAAAGTACATTGCACGTCCATGGGGTGGTACTACTTTTTAAATAAACTCAGGCTAGCCATAAGTGTAAAATTTGGTGCAAACGAAAAGAAAATGTTTGGTGAAAATCATAAAACTGTATATGCTACAGCTACAACTGAGGCCATGACCGGGTCAGCTTCCACATTCAGAAAAATATTATTGACCTTTAGTATTAACAATGGAATCAAAAGCGAGAAAAGTTAAATCAATTAACTAAAATTATGTCCAGTGATCTCTTTTCAACAGTTGCCTACCGACTACATACTTCAAACTGCAGTTTTCAATAATAAATACCTCAAGTGAATTGATATTACAATTCTAAGATTTAATGAAAACAGAATCGCCTTCCAAAGACCAGTGCCAATGACACGACCTCATATATTGTTCTAGCATGTATTTGACATGCTGGAGTTTTTCATTTGCACAACTTGTGTAATCCCGGCTTGCAGAGTTTATTACAATAAAGATGCACAAGGGAGAGGGACAAAACAAAGTTTCAAAGAGGAATACAGTTATTGAGGAATAGCATATGAGTGAAATATATAATATCTCCACAGAAAAAGAAGTGAAATGATATACTGCTGCTACTACTACTGAAAACTTCTTAGCTACTTACACACCAGTTGGTATATTAGATTTCAATGAAAGAACCCTTCCATATGCCGTTTTTATAACTTTTATGTATCACCGGTTTTTCATATGAGTGAGCACTGAGCACCACACAAGAAAGTTGTTTCAAACAGCACTCCCTTGTCATCTCATCTTGCATCATGCTGCTTATTAATTTTCATAATAATATAAATAAACCTGGCAAACAGGAATGTAGACAACTAGCAACTTGACAGTAGATGACATTTGACGTTAAAACTCTTTAAA
>JAQGAP010000303.1:0-42403 GCA_034697805.1 Orchesella bifasciata | reverse complement strand
AATATTACCGAATAATTTCGGAAAACCACATGTGAAATCTCTGTCATCGCATCTTCTTCGGGTGGGCTAATTAACAAACTGGTAATGGAACCGGAATAGTAGTTTACAAAAATAATGCAAATAAGGTTCCACAAGACAAATATGCCGGAGGTTCTAAGACTGGACGAATGTCCCCCTACACTCGAACCGATCGAAAATAATGCCAATGCAACTGATTGAAGGATTATCCAAATTCCATCGTTTCGTTTGTTTAACATTGACCTTCCATAAATAGCTGATGTTATTAGCACAACACACAACAATATTGTTAGCCAAATATGTATGTCAAAGGCACTGACAAGAATTCCGAGATTCCAAGGCTTCTCAAGCTTTATACTGGGAGCGTCACAGTATGCAAAATTGAAACCTAAGAACATAAGTCGAGTTAGATGCGCAGATTCACTGCTATAGGCTGAAAATCTGTGTTTTTTCCAAAACATGGAGACGGAAGATCCTTTATCGTCATAAAGCTGAACTCCTGGATTTATTAATGGATATGCTTCTAAACGCATGCCTGCTTGTTGAGCATCTGGTTTTGCGAAAAAAGTGGCGTTAAGCGAATCTGCGATAATTTTGAAGCAAACGAACAAGGGTGCATATAAAAATGGCTTGTTGTAGTAGTCTCGCATTCTGGGAAATTTATCAAAAACGTATTTCAGGGCGTATTGCCGTGTTCCGTAGAAGTCAAAAATAATTGTTGAAAATATAAAGCCGTTCTTGATTTTGGAAGTATTTTCTGTAGCGATTTCGTGTACGTGAAAATCGAAAAACTTTCTTCTTTGACTACATGCGCTGTTTACGTTAAAAATCCATTTAGTTTGAACTAAACTATGACATGTTTGATTTTTCGATCCATTATTCGCTCTACAAAGATATGTTATAACTAATCTGGATGACTTGGGTTGAAAAGGGGCCTGATATTTTATTAAAGAATTCACTTTGTTGCTCATTAAAGTTATACAGAATTGCTCAGAGGTAGTTAAAAATATTGCAGGGTTGTTATTTTGAAAGATATTTGTTGATTTAGAGATAGAAACTTTGGTTACTAATGAAAAAATGGCTACCCATAATATTGCACGAGGAATGTTTAAAGAAAAACACAGGGGTTTATGTAGGAGTTTCATCTCGTATCCATATCTTAACTGCTTGGGTTTAACGTTCTATTATGACTGATCATTCAAACAACAAGTTTAGTATCATTCATTCACTTAATAGGTAGAAATTATTAGGGCCCATTATCTTTTTATTACAAATTACTGTAGTGCTCGAAGTCTTTACATTCCTTTCATTTTTGTCATTCCTTTTAATTCAAAAGACTTGAAAGGAATGGTGTCTTTCAAAAATTGTCATTCCTTTCCATTCCCTTCCATGCAATAAAAGAGAATGAAAGACATTTGTCGTTCATTCAGATAGAAACTAGAAATTGTTCAATATGGCAAATTAATTGATGCTAAACAAAAGTTAAACACTATAGAACAATAAATTAGTGAAATAACACCATTTTCTACCTAAATAATTAAATATTTGCCCAATTTATATTAGAACTATTTTTTATGGAAGATTGACAAATTCAATTTTTTATTAATATTGATTTAAATTCATCAAAAAGTGAGTTATTTCAATTACTAAAAGATTGTTTCACAAGATTCCTTTTAAAGCATTTAATACTGTTATATATGTCAAAATACTAAATTATATTTTTTAGTTGAAAGATCTTTCAAATCTTTCAATTCTATTTCTTTCAAATCATTTGTCTTTCATGTTATCTTTCAAATCTTTCAGCCGAATTCATGAAAGGAATGGAAAGGTGCGGAAATTGTCTTTCCTTTCTTTGAGCACTAAATTACTGTTTCGTGCAGATAAACAGCTAGCACAGGAAAGTTACTCTTGTTTGACAAAAACATGTTATGAATCTGATTACACAATGAAAGAAGTTTTTAACGCTTCTCATTGGTTGGCATTCCCAAGGAGCCACATAATTTTAAAAACGTGTCGCATGCATAAAAATCTAATTGCAATGAGTTTTCAACCACATTGAACTTTGTTATTGCATATCAATTTGCGAAACTTAATCCCTAAGTATTACTTAAAAAGATAAACTATAATAAATGGGACCAATAATGTAAAAAACTAAATGGTAAATTTTAAATTCTAAGAAAGAAACATGTAGTGTATTATATCAATAAAGTGTTGATAGATAATGATTATGCTTTAAAGCTCTACTTTTATTTCTAAACCCCAGAAAGTTTCAATTTTTAATGGAACCTATTCTAAGTGCCATTTGTTTTCTTGAATGCATGATTTCAAATACAAAGGTTATAATGCAGCCTGCAACACACATCCTCCACAGAAAGAACACAGCCAAACCTTTTCAAATGCCATTCAAATGAAAACAAAATGAATGCATATGCTTCAAACTGAAAGCTTACAATCTCCTTGAATAATTTTGTAGTAATTTGTCCACCTATGCAACATTGGTTTTACTGAAGTGCATCTTTTGATTTAATTTGCCCCATAACTTCAGAATATGGATAGTGGGGCAATAAGAGACTGTAAAATTTTTACAACTTCTGTTGCAGATCATCTGCAGAATATATGGGACAAATATAAAATGTGTCTGGAAATTTAATTCCGGTATTCAAACTAATAACTCTTAAATGACATTAGTTAGTATGATTATTGTACATAGTAAAAATATTGTATATAATATACATACACACATGGATGAAGTTAAGGATTAAAACAACGTCCACCTTGTGTTGTTTCTAATGTGCATGCATAAATATTTTTGTTTTGTTGTGAAATATGTAGGTTAAGTGATCCATATTTTGTAGTATGAGTGCAACTGCAGAATGTGCAAAAATATCCTTGATGGATCTGTTTTCCTAAATAAGAAATATTACTATTTTCAAGCATTCCGCTTTTTTGTCAAGGTTTTAACTCAACTATTGAAGCAAAAGTAGATCCACTATTCGTCTAATGCAAAAGTCCTCCAGGTGCAATATTGTATTCGGCTCAATGAAATTCGTACGGCCTATTTCTACCTTTATTACAGGGAGTGAACGTATCCATCGTCTGGATTGTTTATTCAACGTCAGCCACCTTTGAGCATGCATATGGTTCGGATCCCAATCCAAATATAATTAGTATGGCCCAAATACAATCCAAAGCTGTGAGCAAGCACACCAACAGCGGAAACGTTGGAATGGTAGTAGATGTTGACTGCAGAGACAGAATCGATACGTAGAAAACCAATATGTGTGAGAGACAGAGAGACCACATAAAATGAAACACTATCTGCCGATTCACTGAATTATAGAGACCAGCCAGAAGTCGTATTTTTTGGTAGAAAGAAATACACTTTGCTACTCCTCGACTTTGATTACCACATTTCCCGAGAAGCTGCAAAAATGTCTTCATTTTTGAGCGGAGAGCCGTTACCCCTAAAACCAGTGATATAACCTGTAGGGCTCCTTGGCTAAATATTGAGTAAAGTGTGATATAATTCAAAATTCCAATCCACAGTGCCCATCCATAGCTCCAGATATGCAGCAAGTAGCTTTCAGCAAATGACCCAGTGTTGTTACATACGGACGCTGGGGTGATAAACATAAATAAATTCATAGGTTGACATGGCATCAGCATGTTATCTATGGCCCAGGATGCCGACATCAATGGAATTGATTTGACGACGAATTTACAGCTCAACAATGTAATCTGTAACCTATAATCGTTGTGACGTAGTGGCACATCTAAAACAGTTCATTTTTTATTAATTATGCGTTTACATGTGAATTTTGAATTTATTATATTTACCTTTCGTTTTTTCTTCAATCAGTATTAAACTTTTGAAAAACTGTAGGATGGTTCTGAACTCTGTTTTGTTTACCCAGTTTATGTGAGCCCATACGAAACACAACATGGACCAAAAAGTCACCATACATATTATTGTAGTTTCCTTATATGCTTTTGGAGAAACAAGGTTCAGCATCAGACAGGAACCCAATGTGCCATAGTATATAGATAAATACCACAACGGGAACCCCTTTCTATTTAGTACTAAAATCCTCTTTTCCTTAAGGTATCTAATTGGAAAACCAGAAACGACTGAGAACTAGGATATACATTCTCCATACATTTCCAGCAGCTCAACGGATAGCATTTTTGTAATTTTGTAGGCTGCGTTGCCTTTTTATATTATAGCGTATGTTTTCTGTAATATTTTTCAGATTGTAGCGTAGTAAACTCTTGAAGAGAGTGATTCTTGTGTAGAATTGACTTCTCGAAACTGTCTTAAATTTTGAGCTTGCAAAGTGGTATGATACCTTAGTTTTCTACTTTATTAGGCAAATAAGAAAAAGGATCGACAACATATATATTTTATTTAATATTTAAAAAACAATTAAGCCAAAATTGAGGCTGCTATCAGTTTTAATTATGAAACCAAAATTAATGCTCATTTTAAAATAGGGAAGATTCCCACTAATTGTAGCTTATGTTAAACTTAGCTTTGATCGGCTAAACTAATCAAAATAAATTAATAGTTCAGTCAGTCCTCACATTTTTAATTACAACAAATAATTCAGACATTAAAACGAAAACATTCTTATCAAGCCCTTGAATCGACACGTAAGAGAGAATATGGAAAGAGGTGCGCAATATATTATCTTGTTTGAGCACTAGACATGGACATTGTTAATTGATATTTGTAAGGGTGTGAGGAAATTTGACAAATTTTAAATAATTTCATTAGCTGAAAATATTGAGAAGCGTTGTTTATTAACTTCTTTAACACTTTCTATTCTTATTGTGACTTATTGGAAACTAGGAACGAAGGAGTAGTGTGATATATGTATATCGTCCATACTTTTGCTGGAGTATTTGTGATTTTAGACTACTAAGCTTTTCTATTAAAGGCAATGGTAAGTGATTCATGTGAAAGATTGCATCAATAATTGCTTGAAATTTGAGTTTACCAATATTTTGTGATCCAAATCTGATCAATATCAATATTACCAATATCTGATATATGATCATTCTTACATTCAACCTTATTATACAGTCTTAGAATATTAAATAGTTTAATTAATATTCCCGCATAGCAATTACGCTTAAATTGAGGCTATTATTATTGCTTGTATATAAATTGACAATAGAATATTTTTGATGGCGGCATAGAAAAAGGACTAGTGGAAATAACACACGATAACTCCAGAACGATCAATTTCCAGCAAACTTTGTAAAATAAGTACTTTAGTTCCTACGGTTTAATGGCCATAATGCCACTCGGCAATCCAATAAAAGTATATTAAATCCCGTTATTTCTTTTAACATGATCAATTGTAACATTTTTCCGGTGAGTCTAACATATGTGTTTACATATCTTATCACACATTAAAAATTATTTGATATCTGTTTAAATTGAGTTAAAGATTCTTTGCTGAAAATAAACTATTCAATTAAAAACTGAAAATTTTCGGTAACGAAGACGGCCTTTTCGATGTTTCTTTTTTTATTTTGTCGATTTGTCTTTTGTTCGTCCTTTCGCGTTATGAACCGATTCTATATTAACTGAAACAAGTTGTTTCAAAATTCGACCAAGGAGGGTCTGAAATTTTTTACAGCACCACAAATACCATAATACCATAAGCTCGTCTTTCAAATTGGGAGCTCGTTAAACTGGTTTAAAGCTTAAAGTAGATTGGCCAAAACCTCCCATTTTTATGTGACAATCCTAAAATCCCCCAAAGGATGGGTAACACAAAGATAAGCGAGTATATTATCTCCGCGTTTATAGTTAGTACGTTCCAAACTACCATTACATTAATTAAAATCAAACTAACGTTAATGAATCTAACGTTGCACAAAACCACCAAAAACAATTTAAGATTTATAAATCCTAAGGGCTTATGCATTTGTCCCCCTGTCCCCCTAACCTAACCTACCCCTGTCCTTAGCGAAGTGTTCCGAAAGGAAATTTAATTTCCAACGGATGAATCCTATCTAAAATAATAAAAACATATCATTTACACATGGTAGACATGTTTTTAATTGATAGTAGCGTTGTTATTTTTTGCACGGGAAAGGGGGTGAATTCAAGCCTTTCGAATATGAGACTGAAGTTGCATGGTCCACAGAATGAAAAATCCAAACTGCAACCACTTGAAACTGGACTAATTATGTTTGTAGAAGTCAGGGCTCTCTTTTAAGCCCATATTGGCTATTCTAGCCGCACTATTTCGAATATTACGGTCAAAAAAGAATGCAACCTCCGCAAATTTTGGCGATGGAGTTGCCAATATGAGCGTTTTCTTGGAGCTGCAACTCATATTCGGCGTGTTTTTGACAAAGTATGTTTTTATTGTTATTCTCCATCATTTTTTGTTCAATGTCAACTAAGAAACCTTGTAATTTCAGTACACAGTGCGACTTTAAGCGGTTGCCTGCATGACTTGGTATGCACCCTCATCCCTATCTTTCTACTCTTCAGAATTCGAGGTGTAGCCATACTTAGTTGTGGGAAAATGATTATACAACACTTTTCTAGCTATTGGAAACATCAAACTTGGAAAACCATTGGATAAACCAAGATTTCAAACGAACTTCGAAAAGTACCTATACATTTGGCTCACTGAAAAGGTACTTTTTCGAATGTTTTTATGAATGTTTAAAAATCTAGCAAACCAATTTCACCGATGTATAACTCATCTTAAAGCTCATTAAATGTAGATTATTTTACGGCCAAGAACTGATAAATTATTCCATTATTTGTACTAACTATGGGTGTTTCGATTTTGGAAAACCCAGGATACCTATACATATGGAGAGTCACTGTATATGCCCATTTCTGCCTACTTGCTGCGTTGTTACTTCCGTCTAATTAATCAGACTTTAAGTTCAATGTAGATTGTCCAAACCATCCTAATTATATTTGTCCACTTCAAAATAACAAACAGGATGGGCAACGCATTCGCCTTTCTTTGCGTTGTAACACAAAGAAAGGCGAATGCATTAAAGGATTGCTCTTCAGTTAGGGAACTGGCATTCAAACTTAATTGACTCGGACAGCTGTTAATGTAAATTTAGTGGGGTTGGTGCGTTAAAAAGGCCATATTTTTGTGTTATACATATGCAAATTTGGAGTTTCTTCAATGTTGGATTCACGTTTAACCTGAGTTCAAAGCCAGCTGCTCACGGATCGGGTTTCACATTACGGTTTTGACGTGAATATTCGTAACACGAAAAAACCTACCACAAATTTAAAGAGCAAGTATGTTCGAAAACTACTATCAACATGTACGTAAAAAAGGGTGGGGAATCTGGTGAAGCAATTTTTGGGAAGAAGTCTGAACGCCCAGTGATCGTCGAAACACCCAGAAGTGTACAGAAAGTTGAAAAAGTATTCCGCAAGACGCCTACCTTAACATTGAAGCAAGCAGCCAAGGCCATCGGTATTTCTCCAAGTACTTTAAGCTAAATTGAACCTCAGAAGTTGAGCTTTAAAGCTAGAACACAGAAGGCGTGCTCTAAATACATTAAAGTCCAGGAAAATCGATTACCAGAGGGGTCAAAGTTTTTACGGAAAAAACTATAGGAGAAAATTTTGGTTATTGATGACGTGATTAACTTCCACCTGGGTCCTTCTCAAGTGCCGGAATTAAGGTTTAACCATATTTCAGATCCTGCGGAAGTGCCCAAAGCTCAAAAGTGTTGGTCCCAGACTAGATTTCCCCAAAAAATCTTGATATGGCAAGCCATGGACGGATTTGGAAAGTAATGAAACCCTACTTTTCGGAGGGAACTATGACGGCGGACGTCTACATTCAAGAATGTCTTCAGCGGCGCCTATTCCCTTTATTAATGCTCATCATGAAATCGAAGACTCACCTTTGTGGCTGGACTTGGCTTCTTCGCAATATACGAAAAAGACTCAGTTGTACCTTAGTGCCAAAAACATCGATTTTGTACCTAAACGCAAGAACCCCCCAAGTTTTGCACGGGGTCGAGCAATCGAAAATTTTGAAGAGTAGATACCCGCAGCAATAGGATGCACCCAAAAACCTTAAGGGTCTTTAGCAGATTTGGACAAACATTTCGAAAGAAGTGGCGAAAACGTCCGGAAAATCCCTAATGGAGCATGCTGCCAAAATGGTCGCTCCACAGCTAACAAAGGGGTTCTGAAAGCTCTACAGGAGATCAATAAGTAGCTAATAAAATTCTCTATTTGTACTGAGAAAATGAACCAATAAAGTCCATTTTTATGGAAACCACCACTTATTTACGCTAGTTCCCTAACTTAAGAGCAATCCTTTATCTCCGCATGGAGCGTCATTTGGAGTCATCGATGAACTTGGTCTAATACTGCTCCTCGGAATCTTTGTTATCAGTCATCAGTAGGCAATACCGCGAAACGGCTTCAGAGGTTGCGTTGTTCATCAACGGCACCATGCAGTTTCAGCAAAGCTACTCAAGCAAAACTGGGAAACTGGACCACAAATCAAGGATCTGCATCAAGTTTCTGCACAGCATCCTTTGTTGCGGCATTTTCATTCCGATTGGCTTCACCTACGGAATTTTATGGAGAGATCCGTGCCGACCTTCATGTTTCGGATATTGGTTTCTAGCAGAGTGCACTCCAACCATTGAAACCTGTCTTGGATGGATGGAGACATTAAAGAAGATGACGTTCATGGGCTTGAATCAATGGCTTTGGCATTTTGGATAGAAATGTGTCTGCCGTTTGTGAAGACTTTGGGGAAGGCTACTCCAACTACTTCGAGAAAAGGACGCCTTTGGTATGCTTCGATGTTGCTATTAATATTGCCGTTAACCTGTTGTTGGTGAAGGTGTAAGGCTGTCTTTGAACTGTTTATGGTTACGTAATAATGGAAATAAAACTAAGAACTAGAAGGTAGTATAATATGTCGAATTTTTTACCCTTGCCGTACCATATTTCCTTGGTCACTGTACAGATGCTGTACAGTATCTTTTACAATCGGAGGAGAAATCCAAGCTACCCAATATGCGTATTCCGTCATCGACAGGTACGTCATGGCATAAAAAAATCGATTTATTCATCCATATAAGTTAAATGGCGATATACCTTCTATAAGTTAAATTTCTTTTTACGTAATATAAAGTAAATGAGTGTAGATGACGTAATATAACTGGTTATTGCATATTTATTATAAATATCATCAAGCCACACATTATTTTTAATAGTTAAGAATAATAATTAACTCCGTAAGATTTTGTAGAATAGAAAAGATGTTAAAGTTGAACTGGTAAATATTTGAATGTTATTTTGTATGAAAAATTATTAAATTGTTAAATAATAAACAGAAGTTTTCAATGAATGAATTCAATGTGGCTGTCATTCTCTTCGACATAGTGTCAGGCGTCATCCAGTCTCCGAATGAGACAGATATCCGCATCAGATATTTCTCCTGAGCTGACAGACACGGTCTTGAGATTCTGGTAAATGTTCCAAATTCCTTGACGCTCCAGCAAGTTTTCAACAAGTATTCTTCTTACATTTTCACCTAGAGCAGCCAGTCGTTTTAAAATCCCAATTATTGGCTTCTCCCTTTGAGCGGCGTCGAGAGTTAACTCGATGAGGAGCTGAATCTCGGCGTAAACAGGATTTCCACCCTGATTAGCGCGAACGCGTTCTCCTCGTCGAACTGCGGCGCGATCCTGAAGAAATGACCACGTCCTGGCAGCCATCTCTTGTTGAATGGAGGCCAGCAACTCTTTCAAACCATTAATGTCATCACTGTCGATGACTTCAGTGGGATCCTCCAACTGATTCTCATAGTTAGGGGCAAAACCAATGATCTGAAGCACCTCCAGAGCAGGAAACAAGACGCGGAGCATCTTGCTCAGCAAAATTTCGGCTGAATAGTTTATCGGGAAGTGCATTGTCAGGGTTTTTAGCTTTCTACAGTTGACACCAGCTGGCAACTGTTGAAGATAATCGGGGGTGGCATTCTGACGCATCAACAATTCATCCCAA
Source organism: Orchesella bifasciata (assembly GCA_034697805.1). NCBI lineage: Eukaryota > Metazoa > Arthropoda > Collembola > Entomobryomorpha > Orchesellidae > Orchesella > Orchesella bifasciata. Next base: position 32,349 of record JAQGAP010000303.1, on the reverse strand, counting down.
TTCACATCCAATCGAAGTTCTCCCAAGGTCTCCCCACATCTTTGAATGAACTGGACTAGATCTTCCATGTCAAATCCGTGGCGTAGAGCTAAATCATCAATCGAGAGTTGCTGAAGCCCTGGAATTTCACTGAAGCGAAGAAAGGTTCCACTGTGACGAGATATTTTTAACTCCTTCAGCTTTCCAAAGGCGGAATCCAATGTGGTAGCAACAGGAAATGTTTCGCCTGTGGGCAACGGATAGGAATACACATGTCTTTTCTGAAGGGGTGGAAGTTCCGTTTCTAGATTCAAGCGCACAAGCTGGTCGGCATATGAAGCAACTAGCCACACGTACAGGATGTTTATTTTGTTGTCTGAAGCTCGAGAAACGCCGAGACTTGACGCCAATTCCAAAGTAGTGAGACTTGGCAACGGTGGCGCGATGGGCAGAACGGAACCAGGGCTAATCGCGGCGTCAACATGCTTTACATCTTTTAACTTGAGTAGCTTCAAGTTGGGCGTTGAACTGAGCATTGACGCCAACGTTTTGATGGTACAATCTTGATAATGAAGAGCAAAAGACGTGAGGTTTCCTCCAAATCTAGATACAAAATCTGGTAAACTCATCGAGATATACGGATGCCCTGGGACGAAGTAGATATCGCCTCCATTTACATTTCCACTGATGAGCAGGGAGTTGAACGGGAACGGATTTCCGGTGGCAGGAAATGTTGTTGTGGAGTAGCGAACGTGACCGTCTTTAAACTGTATTCCTCCAACGCCAACGATCTTCATTCCTGGAAAGAGTTGGAAGTCGCCAGAGACAATCCTCTTTTCGATGAGGGAGTCCAGAATGTCCTTCCACTGGGGGTTGACGAGGCGGTAGATCATTATGTCGTTTCGCCCTTCGTCCTGTGTCAGCTTCTCCAAAATCTTGGTGACCACCTGTAATTGAATTAAAACGGTATAAAACAAAATCATTTATGATCTTCTCTGTGTGAATTGAGCGTATTATTGACTGACTTCAGGGGGCAGGTCTTCCATTGTCCTCGCTTCCGGCTTGTATCCAGCTGGGGCAGCACCAGTTCCAACTTTTGACATCGACATAACAACTTAAAATGTCAAATAAACCAAACGAATGTTTCAATTAAACAACTCAGATTTTGAACAGGTGGACACAGGAATGACGATTAGTGAATAAAGTCAAAGTGTTTTCTAGCCTTCTGGTGCTGGTTTGGACAACTTGAACTTTCCCTGAACTCATCGGCACTCGATGGCAAGCTGCTCATGCTCTCAACCCAGCACAACTCAGATAGAGTAAAGGGACAGCGTGAAATTACCCGACACCCGACAGACGTGAAATTACCCGACACCCAACAGACGTGAAATTACCCGACAGACGTGAAATTACCCGACAACGTAAAATTACCTGACAGCCGACAACGTGAAATTACCCGACAATCAGACAGCCGACACCCGACAGACGTGATTTGATGATTTGAAACGGGACAGTTACTGTTTAAGCGGGGTTTCTACTGTGAGAATACAAAACCTTAACGGTTATAAAGATTTTTATCGTTGTTACAATTACTAAATTTAAAAAAACGACTGAAATATAGCTGGTATAAGGCATAGCATGTACTACATCAATCGAAACCGAAGCACTAGCTGAAGTCAAGCGTCGTACTTGCATGTGACTCAAAAGGGGCCTTTGAACTCAATTGCAATTAGGGGTAAAGTGCGAAATCTTGAGAAACGTCGTTTAAACAAGGTTAAGGTCAAATGTCATCTCCTATCAAGTTGCTAGTTGTCTAGATTCCTGTTTGCCAGGTTTATTTGTGAAGCCAACCTGAGAATTCTATGCATCGTTTCCAAGCAAAAGGCTGAGCTAAAAATGTTAAATAAATTAAAAAATATAAACGCTTGAAAAATCTGACGACCACACGACCTTTGATCTTAAAACTGGTTCAAAATGATTTACCTATGGCAGTACATGCTATGCCTTATACCAGCTATATTTCAGTCGTTTTTTTAAATTTAGTAATTGTAACAACGATAAAAATCTTTATAACCGTTAAGGTTTTGTATTCTCACAGTAGAAACCCCGCTTAAACAGTAACTGTCCCGTTTCAAATCATCAAATCACGTCTGTCGGGTGTCGGCTGTCTGATTGTCGGGTAATTTCACGTTGTCGGGTGTCGGGTTGTCGGCTGTCGGGTTGTCGGCTGTCGGGTAATTTTACGTCTGCCGGGTGTCGGGTAATTTCACGTTACCGAGTAAAGGTGGATTGATGTATAGGCGCAAACATTCAAACTGCGTTCACGGCTTAAAGGAGACACCGAGCACAATGAACTAGTCCTGTTTGGCTCTCGTTCTAACGCCAGCTGTTCAACATTTTCTCATTTATTAATTGTTATTGACACGCTTCCTGTTTTTTGCTTTTGGTGGTCAAAACATGTCAACTTCAAAACGTAAGGCTCCTCGTGCCGGGAAAAACCGGAAGTTGGATAACTCGGAGGAAGCTATTCCATCATTGACAACAACAATTGGGGACCTTCCACCTGAAGTAAGTTTTATTGTCATTTACTCGTACACCTAACAAGGAGTCAGTTTTGGAGATACGTGGATTTTTATGACATTTTATTTCTTATTACTTTCAGGTGCTCACCAAGATTTTGGAGTTCGTGGCCCTGGATGGCAACCGGAGCAGCATGTTGGAGTATCGCCCAGTGAGTTCCCAATGGAAGGATATTCTGGATTCTATTATCGAAAAGAGGATTCTCTCTGGCGACTTTCCAATCTCTCCAGGAATAAAAATCGTGGGAGTTGGACGCCAGTACGAGAAACTTCATGTTCGCTACTATCCAACTAGATTTCCGGATGGTTCAAACCCCTTCCCGTTCAATTCTCTTCTGCTCACCGGAAATCGGAATGATGCCGACTTCAACTACGATCCTGAGCTTCTTCAGGCGGGAATGATTTTAGCAGCCTTTACGTCGGAATTCGGAGGAAACCTTACCTCATTAGGCCTTCAGGATCAAATATTTCCGATCCAAATATTAGTGACTTTACTTGGCTCAATGTCGAGCTTGAAACGGATCAGCTTGACGGATGTGAAGCAGCATAATGTTATCATTAGAGCTGGCGCTGTGCTCCCGACCCCGCCAACTCTGCCAAGTCTCACCGCATTGGAAATCAAATCCAGAAGCGGACAAAGGGATAACAGAAGAAACATCCTGTTTATTTGGCTCATTACTTCATATGCTGACCAACTTGTCTCTTTAAGTGTGGAGACATTCGACCCGTTTCCACCTCTACGAAAAGATCACCAGTATTCTTATAAGATCTTTGGAGTTAATGAAGAAGTCATAATTGCCTCCACATCAGAATCTTCTGCCTTTAGAAAGCTGAAGGAGCTCAAAATCTACCGTCCCACAAGAGACTTTCTGGAGCTCAGTGAAATCCCAGGGCTTCTGCGGCTCTCAATTAATGAGTTGGGTAGAGAAACCGGGACTGATTTTCGGAACGTGGTTCACTTCATCGGAAACTGTAGCGGCACTCTGGAGAAGCTCTGGTTGAATGTCCGTTGGGAACAATTGCTGAGTTGGGGAATTAACATGGATGATCTAGCTCGCGGATCACTGTTTTCGCCAGGTTCAGCACGAGTCGTTGTTCCAAAGCTAAAAATGCTGGAAATGCACTATCCGTACGAAGATATTCACGAATTTGTACTAAACAACGAGTCAATCTTGATGTTTCCTGCTTTGGAAAAGCTACACCTGCTCCACTTTCATCCCCACAGCTTTGACAAGTGGATGGATGTTGTCGGTGCCCGTTATGGGCCTGGAAATGAAGCCCGTGAATTGCAGAACGAGAATAATCCAGTCGATGTAATTGTTGGTCTGAAAAGCCGACTGGTGTCCCATCGCGAAGAGATGCATGATATGTTGATGGGAATCTTTCGACAACAGGATGACTTCATTCAGGTGCCGGCAGCAGAAAACGAGCCCCTTCAACGAATGATGGACCTCGAGGAAGACAGTGCTATGATTTTCAACCGACTTCAAGTTCTTGGTGAAAAGAGGGAGAAAATTCATGTGGAACTGTTGCTGGAGCGTCGAGAATTTTGGCGTTTGTGGACCAATCTCAAGATCGTGTCTGTCAGTTTGGGAGGAGAATCTGATGGGGATGTTTGTGTGATTCGGAGACCAGTTGATGCCTGAAACTACTGTTCAAAAGGATTTGACATGATGTCAGTCACCAGTCGAATAAAAATATTTTAAAGTACGTTTTTTGTTTTTACTTGATCAAAGTAACATTTTAGTTGCCAGTTTAACATAAATCTTTTCATTCTACACATTAAAAATTGTTTTAAATCTGTTCGATTTAAGTTAATTATCGAAATAAAAAAACATTTTAAGTGGAAAGCATTCTTGTTAAAGAACACTGCCTTTTCGATGTTTCTTTTGTCATTTTGTCGATTTGTCTTTTGTTCGAGCGGTATGAACCCAGTCTTTATTAACTAAACCAAGCTGTTTCAAAATCCGACGAAGGGGGCCTCAAATTTTCACAGCACCACAAAAACCCAGTGCTGGTAACGTTTCAGAGTGAAACGTTTTGGAACGTTCCAAAACGTTTCGTTTCAGCATTTGTTCCAGATTTTTGGTGAAACGAATTCATACCTGTTCACCTCAATCCGCCAGGTACCGCTTATACGGTAACGAGAAAATTGACAATTTTATACGGTAAGCCAACGCGAAGCGTTGGCTTTGGTAGGAAAAATAAAAAAATTGTTGAATTTATACCTTTAGACAACTCTTAGGGTATAAATTAGTATGTATATCAATATTTATGTAGGTATTTTATTTAAAAACAGTAAAAATAATCAGTAAAGCCTTTCTTCAACTAGCAGGGTTGCCAGAAGTACGTATTGTAGCAATATAGTACTACATTTTGGGTAAAAAACTGGAAACGGTACGACTTAAGACCATTCTATCCTACTCCTATTATGATATACACTATACGGAACTTGAAAGTTTCCAGTTGAAACTTTAGCGATACCATCATTTGTTTAAGTTGACCTAAAACTAACTCTCAGTTTCATTTTTCAGTCAAACTAAATGAATATCTTTTCGTTTTTTTGACTACCTCAGTTAGTTTTAACGATGCTACTCCTCCATACACTACACGAAAAATCGAAAAAATTACCTGGAACTTCCAGGTTTCAATTCCAATTCAATTCAGCACTTGATTTGAACGAATTCCTTTCATTGAATTGAAAGTTTCAAGCAATCAGATTCATATATGACATGGTGAATAATGATGAATGTTTTACAGAACAATATATACCATTTAATTACTTACAAAGATACCTGCATTTTATAAGCAGTAACACAATCCATAAGTTTTATTTTTAACCATAACGAAATTTAACAGTTGGATATCCTGACCAACTTGCAAGAAAAGGAATACCTGTTGTTTTACAATTTTTACGGTAGAAAACTAATAGTAAACGATTGCTGAATATCTACTGACTGATCGGAATGAATTTAATTAGAAATGAGCTACCAATGTCACTAAAATAAGGCGTACTTTCAAAAACAACCTAACATTTGTAACTTGAATATTTCTAGCTGCTTGAAAATCCAAAGAATATTGTAATCTGTGGAATTAACCATTTATTAGTGTAAAATCCAGGCAGTCAGTAAAACTATTCAAGGAAATTTCCGTAATTTTATTTGGTTGGAATCAGAATTTCCAGTTATTTTTCCTTATAATTTTGAATTGATTTGAATTGCAATTCAGGCGTTTCAATTCAATTCATAAGGTTTTCAATTTAATTCAATTCATAAGGTATTCAATTCAATTCATTCAACATGTATTGAATTGGATTGAATTGAAAATTTTTCAATTCAGGTTGAATTGAACCGAGCTCTACCTAAAACAAAGCGCTTCAACGATTAAGCTGAAAAATGGAATTGAGAGTTAGTTTTAGATCAATTTTATCAAAATATAGGATCTGTGAAGTTTCAAGTTCCACCAGTGTACTATTTTCAGCCAATTTCCAACAAAATTAGGAAATTTGTGGTAATTTTGTCAAATATTTATGTAAAATATCAATTTGCTCGGACTAAAAATATCTTGAGAGCATTAGGTCTGCTTCATAAAATAAGTATGAACTTTAGTTCTGTGTACGATTCTGCGATCCTAAAGCTTAGCATACATAGTGTCTAATGTTTTACTTAAAAAGGGGCGATTTTTAATTGCTTCTTTGAAAGATATAAAATGTTTCGTGCAAAATTTTAAACAAAATTGCCCACAAAAAGTGCTTGTCGCTATGAAATTGTCCTCAAAATTTGAAAAATCGCTTTGAAAATGTAAAAAGAATCCCTTTCAAATTGTAAAAAATCGCTCTGAAAATGCGCAAAATCTCCCCAAAAATTGAAAAAATCGTACACACAGTTCACAACTGTTTTTGTCCAGCAAGCTGGAATTTTGAAGGGAAAAAATCGGCATAGATTTTGGTTTTTTGATGTATGTATGTAAACTATGTTTACTACTTTGGATTTCGGAATCTGGCAACCCTGGTTAACTAATCGTAATTAGTTCATTACAATAAAATGTGGGGTTTAGCCGATATGGCTGTCGGATACAGGCGTCAGGGTAGTCTAGTTTACTCATCGCAATTAACTAATTTTCATTAAGTTTAAACTTTGACCGTTTTGGTTCATATTAAGGACAGTGCCTGGGTGTATTGTATTTAATTTTCAGTCTATTGGAGTTAAATAATACTATTCAAAGCGAATATTGAATTTATATACTGATTTTGTGATAAGGAGCAAAAATTTGCCCAAAAATACGATTTAATGGTAACAATACCGAACGAGGTACGTATTTAATGATATTAAAAAAATTAAGGGTATAAATGAGCTGGCCGCAGGCCGGCTTATTTATACGGTAAGGAGATATCCAATTTATACGGTAACGTGACAGTGGTGAGGTGAACAGGTATGAACGAATTGCTTTGAAACAAAACGGATTGAAACGTTTCACCCTTGGAACAGATTGGAACGAATCACTGAAACGCGTTTCAGTTCGTTTCAGCCAAGCAAATAAATATTCGCAATAACTTCATCAAATCATGATTGTCAGTATCATCTGAAAGTACAAATGTAAACATTATAGGTCGTCAGTTTCCAAATCTGTCAAAAATTTGCATCAGTTTAACTAAAAAGCAGCTTTTTGTATAAAATGCAGTTTTTGGGGTCTGGATTTTCATACTATGAAACCCCAAATAAAGTTCAAATGCATTACAACTGAGGAAAATTTTAGTGATAAAATATTATTTGCAGAATTGTTGAAACAAATTTACTACAAGTTGTTAATTGGTTTGCAACATAGTGACTAATGGCTTGTAGTACTTAAGCTTACACAGAAACTACCATTTTTGCTGAAATATTGGAATATGGTGCCTGAAACGTGTTTCAATGTGTTTCGTTTCAAGAGGTGAAACGAAACGAAAACGAAACGAAAGTGTCTGAAACGGAACGTTTCAGAAAAAATTGAAACGTTTCACCTTTGGAACGAAACAAATTTCCGTTTCAGAAACGTTCCTGAAACGTTACCAGCACTGCAAAAACCATATAGCACTTCTTTCAATTTGGTGTCTTGTTAATCTGACTCAAAGTTTAAAGTAGATTGGTCAAAACCTCCCATTTCTCTGTGACAATCTTAAAATCACAAAAAGGATGGGCAACGCAAAGAAAAGCGAGGGTATTATTTCCACATTTATAGTTAGTAAATTCCAAATTGCCATTTGCAATGCTAATATTCTATAATGTCTCGTTCTTAAAGTATCATCAAGGATACAAAATTAATTAAAATCAAACAAGCGCTAATTAATCTAACGTTGCACAAACCAACCAAAAACAGTTTGAGCTTTATAAATCCGACCGGGTTTATGTATTTAAAATTATGTAAGTGTCTGGTGAGCTGTGGTTCAAAGAGTAATGTCAACTGCTTAAATCGAATGGATATAATGCCATATTTAAACATGAAGCTTGAGAATAAAAACATATGGAACATTTTGAGCAGCTTTGGGGATTTTGAACTGCGGCAGATTATAAATATCAAACCATTTAAAGGAAAATTTGACAATGGTTATTAACTGTAATGGGGACATTATTATTGCCTCCAGCAAATATTGTCCCCGCAAATAAAAGCCACGTAAGTGGACGGAGAAACGTAACTGAACGTCAAATTCAAAGACATTTCATGCGCTTATTAATGACATTTCATGTTATTATGCTCATTAAATGCAATTGGGATCGTTTAATTATCTGAAAATGTGTTTAAAAAAATGTTTACACCAAAACTCTATGAAATTGTAAATTTCAGTTACAACTATTGTAACCATTCGATTCAGAATGTCAAACTACCCCTAATTACTCATTTTCAGCAAAATCGGATGACTTTTGGTATTTGCGCGCGCATAACTTTCAAACCGCGCGACCGATTTCGTTAAAAAGTATTCTCAGAGGTTCCATTGGGTAGTACTACCTGTGTACCGAATTCGTTCCAAATCATATAATGTATGAGGACAGGAATTACGGACGGACGGACAGACAGACAGACAACTCAGTAAAATTATAACTTGCTGAATACATTCAGCCACGTAATAATATTTGTAGGTAGACTTCTGACTGCTAGACTTATCAGTCACATCTGATTTGGTTTGTGATAACATTTTAAGGGTATGGACAAGTTGTAATTTGAATGCCGTTTTCAAATGCAAATATAGCCCTTCTGTCCAATTGCTGTGTTTTCAATTTCGTCTTGTTAATCTGACGTTATGTTCAATGTAGATTGGCCAAACCCTCCCAAATATATTTATCTACTTCAAAATCAAATCACAAAAAGGATGGTCAACACAAAGAAAAGCGAGTTTATTATCTCCGCATTTATAAGATTCTTTTTTTGAAAAGTTAAGCTCATCATAATATATGAGCAACTCTACAAGCCGAAAATACTGACCAGCAAGGTCACGCAAAGATCATTCTATATTCTTGCTACGACAAAACGATGTATAATCTTTCGTCCAAAGTCCAAGTTTTGACGATGACAAAGAAGAAGAGTACGTAAAAAGCATATATCAATTTTTAGCCACGTTTGACAAAATGAAGAAAGCAATACAAACACTTGGAAAAATCCGGTTTACTTTTTTAGTATATTTAGTTATCCAGTTTAGTAAATTAATATCCTTAATTTAATATTTTGGCAGTTCAAATTTCTGGTTGCACAAATGACCATTGTAAATTTGTATATCAATCACAGTCAGTTTTACGGAAGAATCAATCAATGCAATTTGAATAAGAAAGCAACGATTTTGATTTAAGCACATTTTTTTCTATATTCCAGGGAAAAAGCCTAAAATTGGAACCAAACTCCAGTTCGGATGAGCAAGGAAGGCTCCCCTTCAAATAGAACTTTCACTCACTCACCGTTTCAAACAACTTGTTTCAGTTTTTAAAAGAGAAAAAATTCACGAATATGACTCTTGCGTGTGAGAATCGGTTTCTCAAATGCCACAAAATTGTGCTGACTGCTGGACCTCTCTATTTTAAGGAGGAACTTTCAAATCATCAAGACTCTAAACCCATCCTAGTTTTTAATGGGATTGCGTTTTCCGTTTTAGAGAACGTGCTTGAGTTCATGTACAAAAGGGGAGCGGTTCTCCATGAGCGAAAGGAAATAAAAGGATTTCTGACCGCAGTAGAAAAATTAAGAGTGAAGGGAATTTTTAACCAATCTGAGCAACAAAAGCAAGGACAAACGGTTCACCTCAAAAAATCTAGTGGCAGTCCATAATGTTAGCGATGGGGGTGACTGAGAGTGACGCTGCTCGAGCTCGCAACATTTCAAAAAATTTCCCTTATGTCAAGTTGAGAAAGTTGGGAATTCCGGTCATACAAAACATCACTCCATGGAAGTAGCAATTTCTTTTGCGGCAGCTGAATCCTTCATAATAACCCAAAAGCAAAAAGGTTCCACAGTGTCTGAAAAAAAACTGTATTATATCGACATTACAAAAATATCTGATGATCTAATAAAAATCCTTTTATACCCCATTTAGAGCTGCTGGAAAATTATTTGTTATTTCACACAGAATCTGTCATAAATCTAGATACAATCTAGTCATTGACTTCCACAAGTACCCCAGTAAAAGTGCCAAGGTGGGGTTGTATATTTTTACTTGTTTCAATTAGGAAATTATATCAGCAATCAATCGTGTAGGTAAATCACCAGCTTTCGGTACATTCCACCATAAAGTCTGCGTTTGGTAAAATTAGGTAATTTTTTAACATGGTAAGAATACAAAAATCTTTCCAATCTGAATAGAACCATCATCCATCTTTATGAAGATTTTAATGGGCTCAAATCCCTCAATGTGTACTGTACTCTCTCGATTCAATTTTTGACCGGAGAATCAGCTTATCCGTGACCTAATTTTGAGAGATTAATAAAACTGCGCAAATTTGTTTTTCGTATTTCGCCAAACTCGACAAGAATTTATCAAGATAATGTGATATGGACGCTTTTTGCCTGCCATATCTTTAATATCTCTACCTATGAAAGTCAGTAAACACTAAATACTTAACTTTCCGCCTACACTATTTCGTATCATAAGTCGACTGAAAGTGGTATAAGAATATTGAAGGTCAGCTTTCCACGCTTTGGAAGTCTGTTCATATGAAGACATCGCGTGATCAATGGTTTTTAGGAATGCTTTAGATCATCAAAATTTTAGTTGCTGATTTTTTCATTCAGCTTCTAATTGGATATAATGCTCGGTGGCTAATGTTTCTAAAATCCTAGAGATTAAATACGCGATAAAAGCCAAAATTTGACGAAATAATCCAACAGTAAAAAGAAAGCTCGGGGAATTTGCTGATTTGATTTATAGTTTATTCTTAAATTCTAGTTTTATTAAATTCGAATTTTGCTAAGATGGAAGAAATATTTTTCAGGAAAAATGTGGACTAGCTCCCATGATAATTGAAAGCAAGGCTTTACCCAGCAAGAAAGTGGAGTGTATAAGTAAACGATTTAAATATTTATTTGCATACTTTCCCGGTGAGAAAATGCTCACCAGCATACTTAACTAGGGATCCAGTAGTTCGGGGAACAGTTATTCCTCTGTTATTTCATGTTTGTCTTGACTTGAGTCAACATCGAAATGCTCCTCACAGAAAATCTACACAAGTGGTTTCATCGTGGCCACGAAGTGGTGAAGGGACTGGGTTATATCGTTTATGATATAAATCCTTCAACAGGACATCTTGTTGTTGTGAGCGAAAAGAAGGTAAAGGTAGGCCAAATAAGTCTCTGGATTTGTAACATTCTTGCTCTGATAGCAACTGTACAAGTAGCTTACGAAACAACTGAAAATTTACCATTGCCCCACATGGTTCATTGTATGTTCTACATTGTTTGTTACGGCGCTGAACTTTACTCTCAAGGAGCACAGATCCGAAAGAGAAAGCTGGTCACCCAATGTTTCAATCATTCCTTGGAATTCGAGCGAAAACATAATAGTAAAAACTTAATTTTTTCATTAAATTTGCATGATACTAACTCTATTATCACGAGAAATTACTTTTTTTTAGGAACAAGCTGGAAACCGAAGGATGGAACTGGGGCAATTATAACAAAAGCCTTCACGGTTATTGCCATATCCCCAGTTCTCCTTGACTGCGTTTCCTACGCGATCCAAGTTGGGAAAACACCGTGCCAGGCGGTCCACTTTGGGAATTGGATTCATCCCAGTTGCTCCACTTCACTTTGGGGCATTCTGAAACTGGAATGGACAGATGGTACAATGAAAATCATCAGCGCTTTTGTAACCGGATGCATGGTCGTGGTGGCATACTTATTTGCTGCATTTAATTTCCCAGCTTTCACCTTGGAGAAAGTTCAGGCATGCTTGGTTTGTCATTGCATTAGTAACTATATCAAATTATTTCAAGAAAAATTACAGAATCTCAACATGAAGAAGAAAGGGTGGCAAAACACTGTGCAAATTTTTCGGGAAATTCAACTGATCACCCTGGAGTTTAATGGCTACCACCAGAAGTTTCTCTCCGTCGTTAAACTTCTTCAAATGGTCCTTTTCCTTGTGATGTCCGCCTTTGCCATGATTCGGTGGCATAGCAAACTGTTGATTCCGCAAATGGTCATTTTCTTTATGGGAATATCTCAAACGATGATCGGGATCATTCTCGTGTATGGAACTAAAGCGAAGGTTGCAGCAACTTCAGAAAATGTTATGAGTGAGCTACGATCTAATTATGGGTTGCAGAAAAACAGGTTGTTTCGACGGTACTTTAAATCATGGCCACTTCTTAAGGTTTATTTGGGCTCTGTCAATTATGTGGATCAGCTTACCCCGTTGAACGTGATGGATTTTTCCGTAAATCAGCTAGTCAGTTGGTTGCTTCTGTAGATGACCGTATATTGGTAATTAGTGCGTTTAATGTCTAGCACAGCAACACAGAGTATACAATTTATTATAAAATTGGTAAAATGAAGGCTAGAAGCTACGTGCGTTTCAATGTGCCAGCTTTAATCATGCAATAATGTAATGGTTGTACCATTATCGTAATAAACATAAATACATTAGTATATCCGAACACTGCTCAATTGAATTTTAGTACTGTTTTAGCAACCCCAACCGGTAGATTAATCGTTCTTTGTTACTTTTCAACTTTTCAAATCAGTTACATTGTCTATCAACCAGGTACTTTGTCCTCATAATCGTTTTTTAACCATTATCCATCATTATAATAATGGTTAAAAACGAGCATAAATGCCCCATGATTTTGAACTACCTACGTTTTTAACATGAATTGACTACTTGGTCCACTATTCGGACTCAGATTCTAAAAGATTTGGTTTTCTCTGGTCGTGGGAGTGGAAGCTAAACTTAAAAACATTCATATTAGTATAAATCATGTTGTTTGTAATAGGCACTATTTCTCTACCCGATTGTCGATAAATGGTAAATTGGCTTGTTTGAGTTTATGTTATGTACCAAATACGAATATGGACTGCGTGCAAGTTTAATGTTAACGAGCAAATTGCTTTTTAACATTCCGTCCAACTCGACTCGAGTTATTAAGATAACAAGATGGGCGCTTTCCGGAACCTAAATATGTGGATCGAAGTAGGCCAGTAGCCACTAAATCTTTAACTCGTTCTGGAGACGAAATTCTGTTTGCAGTATAAGTCGAAAAAATATATATTTGACTTGATCCGGAAAGTCAATTTAGCCTTGGTTTTGAAAATACGACGCAGTCACGAAAACAAACAACAACCTTTCCGAATACCAAATAAAGCTGTATTTTCCAACAATTTCTTCTTCTGTTGTGACATGAATCCCAAATTATTCTTTCTAATTACCTTTTCGTGTTTGGAAGCCAAACTAAATACCAAGTCATAAAATTCTAAAATCTTTAACTCAACGCTCAACATACAAATGTGGCTGGATTACATTAATGCTTTAAGACATGGCGTGATCAAGCCCCAAAGCCACGTCATCAAAAATGGAAGTGTTGATTTCCTTCTTCAAACTCTTCAGCTGAAGAAAGCCAAAAATTCCTGATTAAATATGTGATAAACACAAAAAAAATTTCATGAAATGATCCAGCACTAAAAGGGAAATCCAAGAACACTTTGGTATTATTTAATGTATCGTGGGCCAAGGCCGTTTAATATAATTGCGTTATGGTTTATCTCATTTGCATTTTCTGGTTTGACTTGAAAACTGCTCGAAAAATGTTGCTCGCTGAAAATCTACATAAGTGGTTTCGTCGTGGCCACAAAGTAGTCAAATTTCTTGGATACATGGTTCATGATGTTGATCCATTAACAGGGAATCTCAATGTTGTCAGCGAACATAAAGTAATACGGGGCAAAATAATACAATGGTTTTTCACCATTCTCGTCCTTAAGACAATTATCGACGTGGCCTACGAATCAACCCAAAGTGTGTCATTGCCGCACCAGCTGCATTCAGCCTTTTATATTGTAGCGTACGTGGCACAACTTCACTCGCAATGGACGCTGATCATAAAGAGAAAGCTTGTGAGCCAATGTTTCAATCATGCGTTGGAATTCGAGCGAAGACACAATAGTAAGATATTTAAAAATAAGAATAACATAAATCAGAAAGGTAATAATCCAATTCTCATTTAAATTAGGAAGAAACTGGAAACCAGCGAATCAAACTGGGGCAATTATAACAAAGGTGTTTATCGTTATTGCCATATCACCCGTTTTTCTGGATATGGTTTCATACGCATCTCAAGTGGGGCTTAAACCCTGCAACGTGGTCCACATTGGCAATTTAGTTCACCCCAAGTGCCATGGTTCCGTTTGGGACATTTTAAAACCAGGTTTATTGTCACCCAAAAATATGAAAATTGTAGGTTCTGCAGTAACAGGGGGTATGGTTTTGCTGGGCTTTACTTTTTCTTCCTCCAGTTTCCCAGCCTTCACATTCGAAAAGGTTTTTGCTTGCTTGTGTACTCATTGCATTAGCAACTATATCAAACTATTTCAAGAAAAAATGCAGAATATCAACCTGAAAAAAGAAGGATGGCAAGATACCGCTGGAATTTTTCGTCAAATTCAGTTGATTACTCTGGAATTCAATGGCTACCATCAAAAGTATAATTCAGTCGTGAAGCTCCTTCAAATGGTTCTATTTCTTGTGATGTCCGCCTTCGCAATGATTCGGTGGCATAGCAAATTAGTGATTCCGCAAATGGTGATTTTCTTTATGGGAATTTCCCAGACAATGATCGGGATCATTCTCGTGTATGGAACTAAAGCAAGGGTTTCAGCAACATCCCAAAATTTCATGGATGACCTACGATCTCGTCATGAGCTGCAGAGTAACAAATTATTTCGAAGATACTACCGATCGTGGCCAATTTTAAAGATTTATTTGGGCTCGGTAAACTACATAGATCAACTTACCCCGTTGAATGTGATGGACTTTGCGGTGAATCAGCTCGTCAGTATGCTGCTCCTTTAAATGCTTAGGTTTTGAAGGTAATTATGTATTTATTGTAATTTTATTACACAATTATAATAAATAAATGTATAATTAAACGTAGCTTGTAATCGCCTAAGTTTTGTTACTGGATGGATTGTCGCTGAAGCCACCAAAATGTTAAAGGGACAATAATATGTGACCCATAAAACAATAGAAAATCCCAACTCATGAAAATAGACTTCTCCAAGTCTAGACTTGATCATTTTTAAAATAATAAAGGTAACATTTTATTTAGTTTTCCCATAGAGTAATAGATTTGTTCACTGGTAAAAATTGCATCAAATTTGCATAATAAATTTGACAAAGAATTTCATTGGTCACAAAATGAAATCAAGTCACTGAATTATCAATGACTATGGAATTTTGGCAAAATATCAACAAGTTTTAGCATCGGCAACATGCAAACTACGATACAAATTTTATGGAAAGGTATCTCCTGTAGCAGCTGTACTGATAAAAAAATCCGCATGATATATTTTGCTAGTATGAATACGTTATTGTAGACACTTTAAAATAAAAATCATAGATAGTTCTTCCATTTTGTGACTCAAAAACCCAAACATTGAAGAGCAGCGATACAAATATAATCAGTAGACCGTTCTATAACATATTACAACATCATTTAAATGACCGTGACCTGTGATTTTTTAGTATACAACTCTTCAGCATCTCACAAATTCTGGATAATTGTAAATAGAATGGTAACCTTACCTTTTAAATTCTTTAGTAAGGAATGTAAATCCAAGACCCTTATGTGCTACGCGATTCGAAGGCTCGTTTACGATTGTCTAATTGTTTGCAATGTAACCTGCGGCAAGATTTGGCGTTTTTCTCCACGGCTGAAAAGTATAGGAAGTATTGACATTACGTTGTGTATACCAGGATATAGAATGGCGTTTGGACTAAACTCCTCTATGTATGTATATTATATGCACAAAACTGCGTTACTTCATTGTTGTAAATTGTCAAACTCCAACCTGCTCAATATGAGCTTCATGTGATTGACGCAGAAACGGTCAAGTTATTCAATCTAAACTGTCTATTTACCTTGCAACACTGTCAGCTCCTGTATGGCATCACAGTTTACATCCTGTCGATACTAATACTTTGCTTGACCAGCCATATTATATTACTTTAACGTAATATTGAAGTTTAAGCAATTTTACATGCTAAAAATATGTCGTTTTCCTCGACGTATGTGGTTTTCATGGAAGTTGTTGAGTTCTGCATAAAATTGATCAACTCTATTTTATTGTATGGGAAATTTTTTTTAAAAAGATCGATTCTAGTATTGGGAAAATCTATTTATATTGTTTTATGGGCCTATTAAATGCATGACATTGTTAAATTGCATTGCTCTATGAAACACCAGCTTTTGACCATTATCTTCATCATTGGTAATCTTGTTTGCCGCTTTCTAACAGTTTTCATGATTAGTGAAATGAGTTTGATAGAAGATTAATCGTTTAAATAACTTTAAACGTTCCAAGTGGTGGCTACCTATTCTTTTAATCGAGCATTTAATAACTGATTTCATCTGCGTCCCAAAATTTCGACGGATTATCGTTGTCGGCAACTTCAAATTGTCGTTTTAACCAAACTCGCATTATGCATTTTACAACCTTCCACCATTATGACGTCTATTTCGTTATTATTTGGAAGAAATTTCGAGTGATGAAAATACTCAAGTCTTGTGGACCCATTTGGCTGTGACATGCGTCAATGTTCACCATTAGGAAGAGGATAGTGCTCACGTTTCAGAAAGCAAATATGTGGGGATACGTGTCGTTTAATCATCCTAAAACTTGCTTAAAATAAGAGAAACAAACGTTCGGGCTTCTTCCAGAAAATTTTCAAAATAATTATTTATATGGAAACAGTTTTAAGCTCTTTGTCAGTAGGCTTAAAAATCATATGCACAAATATTTACAACACTCAATCGACTAGTACTTCTTACTCATCATGTGCTTCTATCAATAATTTTGCTGTCAGTCAGTGTGTTGCAGGGTAACCGGGTACTTGCGTCCCGACAAACTTGCGTCCCGGGGTCAAGTTGCGTCCCAACATACTTGCGTCCCGTCGTATTTGCGTCCTGTCGCATTTGCGTCCTATACTACTTGCGTCCCATACAAGTTGCGTCTCATACTATTTGCGTCCCACAATATATGCGTCCCATGCTTTTTGCGTCCCATACAACTTGCGTCTCATACTATTTGCGTCCCTTATTATTTGCGTCCATACAATATTGTGCACGTAAACTGTGCATGTGAAATACATTATGTTGTTGCACCCAAAGCAATGGTCATAAAAGCAATGATGATGATGAAGGCATAAAATGAAGGTTAGGTTAGGTTAGTTTTATATTGGTGAATTTATAATGGTAGCACTTCCCATTTCCAAGTTGTATTCAGTAACACAAAAGGCTTACCAAGAACAATTTGCAATATACCTACAAACTTAGCTGCATTAGTTATTCAATACTGAAAACTTTTAAAATTCAGAAAACATCAACAACTGCTCAACAGAATTCAATTCAACAACTGATTCTCCTTTTTTTGTTTAGTTCGAAGTTTTATTGCGCTTCACATCCTAAATTCTTCCTACCATTTCTTCTTAGAAGACAAACCAAATCATAAAATTCAGAGAAGAACTTTCACTCTTTTCTTGATTCACACAATTTAGTTTCAATTATACGTATTTTCGCACGCCTTTCCTGATTGAATGACAACCTGTCCAGCTTTTTCGCGCTGAACAAACGACTCGAAACGTCAATAGAAATTTGTCTATACAAGTGTCAATTTTCACTGGAGTTGTGGTGTTGTACGATTTCGTTCTCGCGTGTCACTCATGTTGCGTCAAATTAAAGTGAGCCGATAGCTTATTTAATTGATCGGTGAGCATACGTTCTTTTTTGTAAATATACGCTCGAGCATATTCCGTTTGCTAGAAGAAAGGTAGCTTGTAATCGTAAATTATTTAATTTCTGCTCATATACGTAAGCCTTAAATTACGCATTAGCTGGTTTCATAACTACTTTTACCATTCGTTATTTATTCTCAAGCCAGACTATCTTAATTGACGATCAACAATATTTTTTGTCCCGACGATGATTATCTACCAACTAAGCTAGTGTCTACCCCACAGTATCTAAGTGAGTGTCTTTATGATTCTCAAGCAAGGTAGGAACAGATTTTAAGCTTTCGCTTACATAGTTTTTGACATAATCAGTCAAAATGCTTACTCAAAACATCAATTTGTTTCTGCGCATTACCAAACTGGCGGAAATATCTCAAGTCCTAAACTTCCGTTGGGATCATAATTCTCGAAGGTTAAAGCTTCTAAGCGCCACAAAAAGATCTAAGGTTCGGCGTAACATCCGCCGTATTACAATGGTGACGCTATTAGTTGTTATCCAAACTTTATTTTACATTGACACCATGCATCGTCGCTCAACAATCAGCAAGATAATCGTTGGCATTTGTGTGCCACCGTTGGTTGTTATAAACTATATGGTAAATGCTTGTAACTGGCATGCTTCCGAATTGGTTCTGTGTATCAATGGATTTTTCCAATTTAGCAAAACTTATCCAACTGGTAATGCTAGAAACTTTTTAAAAAATTGTCAAAATAGTTTTATTTAATAACGTTTCAAGGAAAATCATTTATAATTTCAGAATTTCCGATTAGGAGGCGTCCCATGATCCAAAAAATCAATTTACTTCTTTGTCACGCTCTCTTTCTGACACAAATCCTAATTCCTACAATCATATTGGATGGTGTCCATTGGCTAACTCCTTGTGAACCGTCTTTGGCAGGTTACTGGGTTCTGAACGAGTGTCTAGAAGTTCCTTTCAACTCTGACCGAGTGGTTTTATTCCATTGTTTTGCAATTTTAAAATTTGCACTGTTTGTTTTAAATCACTGCTTTTGGGCGGCCGAGCTCAGTGTAACCATATTTGTTCTTGTTGTTCCAACAATCCTCTGCTCAATTGCGCTTTGTGATTATTTGAGTGCATTTGCAGAGCGCTTTAGTCAACCAGGAATTAACATTTTTGATAGCGCCCACGTTTTCAGGAATATTCAAATTTTGGCCAAGTTGCTAAATGACATTCTTCAGGATACCTTGCTCTACATGATTTTGGGATGCATTTTCGTTTCCTCTGTTGGATTAGCAGCTTGTGTTAAACTGGAATGGAATTCCGGAAATGTCCTAGCGTTGTTCATGTCACTCATGATTTTTGTCAATGCGATGGCATTGCTGGTTGTGCTGCTGGGAGGGATGGCAGGATCTTATCCACATTCTAGGCGGGTATTGCATGATTTAAAACGGACTTTGACAGTCTTCATCTATTCAAAGCGGGAAAGAAAGTGGATGGAAAGGTTTCGAAATTCGTGTGCTCTAATTAAAGTTCGATTTGGGAGCTCAAATTTTTTGGAAACGCTGACGCCCCTGGTTTGTGGACACTTTGCAATTGAAATGGCCGTTCAAATGCTGCTCATTGTGTAGTAGGCTTGGGCTGTAGTTCAAATTTTCATTTTATTTGTAGCTTAAATGATGTTTGAAATGGAGATGGCGGTTGATTATCATTTCTGTTGTACAATTTAGAGCTGAGTTGCACTTAAAGTATGGAAACCTGATGATACATAAAGATACATTGAGGTCACAAATTCTTCGTTTTTCGGTTTAAACGTAACCTATCCATAACCAAGTTGTTTAAGTTATGATAATTCTCTTAAATAAATAGGTTTGGTTATTCACTGGATAGTTTTAAACCTAAAAACGAAGTAATTGTGTTATCAATATATTCTCATGCATGGTAAGTTTTTCATATCTTTATTGAACCTCAGCCGAATTTAATTAGTTAAGGTTATTTTCTTTGTTTAATAAATTTAAGACTTAATATCGAAACTTAATACATTAAATCATTATCATTGCAAAATGTAAACTTAATATACGAAATCTTTACAAAATTTTAATTTAATACATTAAATCAGTATCATTACTGTTATAATATAATAGTATATTTGTATAAGTAATGTTGAGCAATGATGTAATGTCTAGAGTAAGCACTTTATGTGGGTGAGCAACAATATTGCTGATACTGAGTTTATCGTAATGAATGAACTGAGAGTTGATGATTGATCTATTAATAAAAGAGAGCTTCATTGCTCTGAGTAAATCAGAATAATTAACACGTTATCAGCACCAAGCTCTTCTAACAAGACTGGGGATAAGTGAGGCCAAAATTCATGAATTGTAAAAATTCTGAAGTCCAGTTTAAGTTTCCGAGGAACTTAACTAGGAAAAGATGGCGACGACTGCTGGTCCAAGTGGGACCACAACGACGTACATCACGACCAAGAAATACGACACGGGAAGTATAACCAAGTTAACTGGTGATAACTACCGCGTGTGGAAGAAATGTAAAACTTAATATACTAAATCATTACGAAATGTAAAATTTAATATACTAAATCATTACAAAATGCAAAACTTAATGTACTAAATATTTACTAAATAATAAATCCAGTTTAAAATCAATATTTGGTTGAAGGCTGACGATGAGGCATACATACACTATATTGCTATAAATTCATCTGAAACTCACGTCTAAAATCTGTTTGCTATTAACTCAACGATGGCATAAGGTAGACATCATTCAAAGCACAGTAACGAAAAATTTAATGTACATTTCTTGTGTATCTATGACGGTAATTGTGTGTTGAGGAATATTCTAATGCTATATTTTGGAATTTTATGTTAATATTTTGGGGATTTAAGAAGGAGAAGTGAATGTATCATAAGTTATAAAGGGTATAGCTGTTGAGTGAATAACATGAGATGCATTCTATGCGCCAGACTGACTCTGTCTGCAAAACCCAAACTGGAAGCACGTCTTGTCTCTTGCTCGTGATCATTGCATTGGCATAGCATGGGCATAGTTAGTCATGGCATAAGCAGAGAACGGAGATGGAGGAGAAGGAGGAAATATTCATCATGTACATATCATACAACTATTGCAAATTAAATTTTGAGAGGATAATTTTTAACCTTAAGAGTAATTGTTAATTCAAATCGTAATGGTTTAATTTAAATGTACATGATATTTTGAGACTCACCCTGTCTATCTGTAAATTCTAACTGCTGAAAAGTAAAAGTAAGTAATACAATTGTAGATTGCGTTAGAAGTACAGAGGTTAATAACTTCGCCACTTCCCCGCCTTTTTACCTGAAATTTTGCACAACACAAGATAATCGCTTGCTAAAAGTGTGTAGAAAAATCTGAACTTAAAAACGTTCCTGAAAGCCGTACGACGCGCGCCATTTTGCTTCTTTATAAGCGGAGCACCCTCTGTATATTTGTATGGGATGTCATTTATGCTATATTAATCCAATTATACTCAAGTTTAGGACGGTTTATTTTTAGTTCAGGTCGGGCTCATCAAAATGGGTGAGAAACCAGGTACATTCCTGCTTTCTCGGTTATATGTTTTTCTCAGAAAGTATCAACTAGATGTTGAAGGGTTTATGTCGACTTAAGCTGTCAGTCAGCTTCGGACTTTACTATTTTTTACCTGATGCATTAGGAGATGAAGGCAGTACAATAAAAAGTGCAATAACTTACAATTTGTTTCAATTCTCTTAAGTATATAGATAAACTGAATGTTGTGTACTGATGAAAAATATCCATTAAAACGAATGAAAATTTTCTCATGGTGAACAAATAAAAGAGCAATTGCAGTGGATTTACATTAGTGTATTTCAAATTGTATTTTCAATTAGGTTTGAGTAGCTCAAAAGTGTTGTATAGAAAAAGATGCAATATCCCTAGAAGCTTGGCTGCAATAATTGATAGTATAATTTCTCAAAACTTGTATTATTCCAACCATGAAAGCTTTCAAAATTCTGAGAACCACAACAAATGGACCATCTACTTCACTTCATCAATTAATTCTCCTCTTCTCCAGTTGTACATTTCATTTCGTTTGGGATAATTCTGAACCCAACTCAATGCCCTTTCAGTCCTTGTTTGATCTCAGTACTCAAAACCAGCATCCACACTTGTTGACAACCAGCCGAGATAAAATTTATTTGATTCGTACTGCGACATCCAACAATTGGATCCACGAAAATGTATACCAAAGTGGGCATTTCAAGGGGCGAAGCTACAAACGAGGATATTGGGAGTTATTTAAATTCTCCAGATTCCAGGAAGCCTGTCAACTTCAAGTGGTTGACATTAAATCAAACTGGGAGTTTTTATTTTATCATATTCATGGATTCATACTGAGACCTTCAGGAAATGCAGTGCCCATCCCAAACTACCTCATTTGGATATAAAACGAGACGTCACACATCAATAAAAAAAATATTACCTTGAGAAGGATTGGCAACAACATTAACACCAATTTTTATGAGCAGGCAGTAGTGAGAGAGCGCATTTCCAAAACAAGTTCAACATTACCAATATTTTGTATTATTGGTGGAGTAGCATACTTCATGCCGTTCGTAGTGCGAACTGGATTTCATATTGGGCTTGAAAGCCGACATTACACAGGCTACATTTTGCCACTAAGGTTTCTCAAAACGGAATGCTTGAGCTCATTATTTAAAATTAAACATTGCTGGAAAAGTATTTATTTGTTAGAGAAGATTGAATTTGGATACAACCAGTTTTCTAACTGCCACTGCAATAGCATTCTTACGATATTTCATCAACAATCTTTAAGCAACATATTGGATAACTGTTTGAAAGCGCAGTTTACACTTTCTAATTTATCATCAGTTTCTTTACGTCGCCGTCAGCTAGATGTTGACCAGAATGGAAAGTGTTTCCTTCAGCTTGTTGAAATCCATCCGTACATTTTTCGATATGATACTTTGTTTCAAGGCTATCGCTATTTGGTGTTCGTTGATATAAAACGGATAGAAAATCAGGACTGGATTGATTTACAAGCACTACTGCGGCCCTTCTCAACCAAAATGTGGTTGTTGGCCCTATCAACAATTGTAATTATTATGACGTTTCTATACTTATCGGGGCACGTACAACCATGCTTCTACCCATTTGAATTGCTAGTGGAGCAAGGCGAAGTTGTTTTACAAACGAAACGTTACGCTTGTTCCACTGCGGTATTTGTTTATTTACTTCTTTTCCTCTCATTTTTTCTGCGATTAGCATACACATCCAGCATGTATTCACACCTTACCGTCGAGCCAGAACGGTTGGTTCCCCAAAGTTTTGAAGAAAGCGTATTAGACGACGTATATCACAAAGTTTCGGAACCAGACGTCGCATTTGGAGTGTTTTCTCGCATGAGCTACGAATATAGCAACATATCGCAAAGACACATGGTAACCAATTCGACGCATCGACTTGTCGAAATACTCTCTAGAAAACTTTTTTCTTTGGAACTACTTCCGATTTTTGAAAATTTGATGGACTACAAATATGTTTCAGCTGAAGCTCAACTAATTTCCTTGGCAACACATTACAATACGCTTTCCGCGGAAACAATTTGTAAGTCAACACATTCCTACCATAAAAAATACAAGCATTACGCAATGGTTGGGTGTGGAAGTGAGGTTTTAGATGGATTTGTCTACATTTACAAATTCCCCTTTTATATCCTCGACCAGTTTACAGGTGTGGATGTGTTTGCTGCAATTCTGTTTGGGAATAAAAGTGCTAATTTTCAACAGTATACGCTTGGGCGCAGAAGGAAGATTATTGCTATCGAATTGGGACATGAGTTTGGGGGTTTGACAAGGTTTGAAGAATATATAAATGCACAGGATAAACTATACATGGAAAACTTTACAGCACATTAGTTTCTTGATTATCGTGTGTATTGTGTTTTATAATTAAGGTCAAATTTTGAATTCAAACATCGGCTGGACAATATGTATTATAGTTGTGGACAGCCTTGTCACACGTGCAATAGGTATATCAGATTGCAATCATTTGGAAGGTGAACTCCAATTGATCACTAAACAGCTTATCGAAAATGGATATCCAAAAGGTTTCATACAAACACGTATTGATTACCACAAAACGATACCGCCCAAGACTAATTCCAAATCAGATGAGGTAAAAAAAGGAAGAGCCATCATTCCATACTACGGAAATGTACAAATGGCCAAATACATACGTAGTCATACCACACTGGAAATAGGATATTCTCCAGTTAACAGACTTTCTGGCGCTCTCACTAAAATCAAAGATGCAAATTACAAAGAATCTGTCGGAATATATTAAATCCCATGTAAAGACTGTCCAGCAATTTATATTGGAGAAACCTTTCGTAATGTATCAAAAAGAGCGGATGAACACAAAAATTGCCTTAACGCCTTCAACATCAAGGATTTAGCAGTCGCTAATCATGCTATTACCAATAATCATCGCATTAATTTCTCAAAAACTGAATTAATCGAAAAAGAAACACTTTATTATCGACGCAAAATCAAAGAAAGTTTGTACATCCGCCAAGCTCCAGTCAAAATGAACAAGGACAACGGTATGAAATTCAACCCGATCTGGTCCAATTTGCTACTCCCATATACCAAACCACCATAGTGATTCAACAATAAATACAATCATGTTGATTTGATAGCGATAGCAAGAATTAATTTGAAACCGTAAAATAATATACACAGATGGAAATTGCAACTTCACCGATGCTATGATTTACTAAAATTGACCTTAAACTAACTGTTAATTTCATTTTTCAGTCAAACTAAATAAACAGCCATGTAGATTAGATTAGATTAGATTAGATTCTTGTCGTTCTTTTGGTGACCTCAGTTAGTTTCTACGTTGCTCCTCCTCCTTACACCACACCATTTTCAAAAAATCGTAAAAAATTACCTGGAAATTAAAACTTCAACGATTGAGCTTAAAAGTTTATAACATTAAATACCAGCAACACTTTTCAACGAATTTTGTCTTAAATGGAAGGTAATAGCATGTAGTGTCTACCACTTACCAGTTCCATAAGAATCCGAATGGAAATTGGGGTGAAAATTTGACCTATGCGAGGCTGTCTATTTCAGTGTAAATTAATGGAGTTTGAAGGTCGTTGGAACAAGAAACGCCTCTAAAGCTGACGACTTTATGAATATGACTAATGTGTCTAGTGAAAAATATTAAAATAAAGGTTATATTTTAGATTCGGGTTGAAACGGGTCATCATTTTGCCCCCTCCGGCAGCCACACACCTCCCAACCTTAAGTCACCTCCGAAGTGCTATATTTCCCATAAGTTACGCATAAGCCGGAGGTGATATTGTGTTGGGAGGTCTGTGGCTGCCGGAGGTGGCAAAATGATGACCCGTTTCAACCCGAATCTAAAATATAACCCTTATCTTAACATTTTTCACTACAACCCTTAGCCGTATTCATAAAGTCGTTGGCCTGAGAGGCGTTACTAGTTGCAACCACTTTCAAACTCCATTGGTTAGTACTCAAATAACAAGCTCCACAAATGTCAAATTTTCATCCCAATTTCCATTAGCATTTTTATGGAACTGATGCGGGGTGGACACTACATGCTATTACCTTCCATTCAAGAAAAAAATTGTTGAAAAGTGTTGCTTGTATATAATGTTATTAACTTTTAAGTTTAATCGTTGAAGTTTTAATTTCCAGGTAATTTATATGATTTTTTGAAAATGGTGTAGTGTATGGCGGAAGAGCGTCGTAGAAACTAACTGAGAGCAGCAAAAGAACGACAAGAGCTTAATCTACATGGCTATTTTAATAGTTGGACGGATAAATCAAATAAACAGTTAGTTTTAGGTCATTTGTTACAAATGATAGTATCGTTGAAGTTTCAATTTACATCTGTGTAATTAGATGGATATGATATAATTGTACCTAATTTGTGAACACCTAGAGAGAGAGAGCAAATCAGCCTTTTTAAATCAGTATATGATTCTTAGGACTATGATAATTGATTCATGAAATCCATAGACCTTTTCGTGTATTATGACCTCCATATCCTGCCATACGAGATTGGCCTAATGTTGGATGATTTGCATTGCTACATGGTACGTATTAATAATAATGATAATACTTTTATTAGTTTAGAACTTTGTGCACTTCCGGAAGAATCTGAATGTAACATTTTTTTTACAAATAATAAAACGGCTATTAATCATATAACAAATTCTTTAATTATGTTACAATTGCTTCGTAATCGTGGCTTCTTAATCATATATCTGTAACAAATTATTTACTACTGATAAAAAGAAAAATTATATAAACTCAGCTTAGTCATAAAACCTTTTCCTCGCATTCTTTTACGTATCGCTACCATTCTACTAATAATAATTCAGTGATATATCAAAACTATTGAAATGTCATCACATTTGCATTTGTAAGGTGTGTGTTGTTCAGACGTACGAAAAAAAGAATTAGAATCAGTCACGAGAAGTTTATTAAAGATTTTTTAAACCTCTTCATTCAACATTATCAGTCAAATTGTATTTACTAGCCTACTACGTCTTGTAAACTTATATTTCAATAAGTCAAGATGTTAGAGCGTTCCATCGATTTTAAACTGTCGTTGAACTGTAGAATCGCCATCTTGGTCCCATCATCATCATCATCGTCGTCGTCATCATCATCATAATAGTCTTTTTTCCCAACGGGAAATCCGGAAATATAGTTCAATTTCCTCTATGGCCCTGCATCCCAGCAGAAAGTCGATAGACTTTAACTTTTTAAATCTGCACAATGTTAATTTTGAGAGCCTGGGCAACTCTAATCTGAGCGATTGTAACTTTATGTTTCTCTCTCGAGACACAGAGTTTTCGATAATCAACTGCTTCAGATTGGAGCTGAAAGAAGACACTGCGCGAAACACTGTTGCCAAATCCTGTTCCTGTATAGAAAGGTAGAGAGTTCTCAGCGGCCAAG
The DNA here is from genome assembly GCA_034697805.1 of Orchesella bifasciata. Lineage (NCBI taxonomy): Eukaryota > Metazoa > Arthropoda > Collembola > Entomobryomorpha > Orchesellidae > Orchesella > Orchesella bifasciata. The sequence goes on along the minus strand of JAQGAP010000303.1, from coordinate 5,330 downwards.
TCAGCTTTGGAAGCTGAATAAAATCAATCTTGATTTCTGCATCCAATACCAATTGTTCCATCCAATACCAATTGTTCCAGATGGTTACACTGCACTTTCACAACTGCTTTCGTAATGCAGCACTTGGCTTTCCAATTGCAGATATATAGCCGTTTTAAGTGTCCATTTTTGGACAGAATTTTGGCCAATAATTGGGGTGGTAAGCAATGGCTTCTCAGAATGCTCAGGTGCTCCAGCTTTGGCAACGTAAAAGATCAAGCTTTTTGGCCAAATGCCTACTTCTTTTGCACCGTGGGCGTTGGCGAACAAAATTTATTCGTAGGAATTTAAGATTGGGGATCAAATAGAGGAAGCTGTGTAATCGCTCATATAAGTTATCATCTTTTGTATGAAACTGTAGAGTACACTTCCAAATCTCCGAGCCAAATTATTTTAGCAATCTTTTAAATTTTTTGCGTAGTTGCTTCTGGAGGCTCCGCTCGTCTCGTGACTTGGAACTCTCGTCGTCGTATTCCACATGGCGGTTTATAAAAGGGGTTTCCCCCTTAGAAATTTTTTATTAAATGGGACATCTAATTTGTAGATGTTAAACATGCTGAAGTTGTATGGTTGAACATGAGCTGTATTCATTGGGAAAGAACCCATTTTTCAGAAATCCATATGGTCCTTGCTTTTCTAGGTTTTGGTAATGGTCATCAACTGCATTTTTCCAAAAGGAAGAAACAACGCGTAACTTCAATATCTCCTGTCTTTGCTGCTTAGCATCCATCTCATCATCATCATTGAACAAACAGTTCAGTAAAATGGGAAAAACCTGTGGATAATTATTTATTAATTACAATTCCTTTATTAAAAGACCATCAAACCAGGCTCCATGTGTACCAAGGTAATGGCAATTGGTGGTGGTTTCAAAAGCAGGCCCCGTGTGTTCAAATGTAATATGCCATTCGTATCGAACTCAGACACTGTATGTATTAAGTATTTGCTTAACGTACCTTTGCCATAAGAAAAGTTGTCCGTTTTGGTTTTAGCAGTTGGGCCCATGCTTTGCAGGCCTGGCTACAGTTTTCCATCTCGCATGCAGTTTCCAAATCTAGGTAAAAACCGATAATAGTAAGTAGATGAAATATTGAGTGTTTTTGATGATAGACATAGGATAATAAATTTAGGTTTTTTATTTGATTTTGTACTATACCTCAAAGGGAAGTATTTTGTCAGGAGATTTTGGTTGTTCCATTATGTTGAACTTCAATTAAGTGTAAAAATACTTCCGTTCAACTCGAAATTTTTCTGTCAGTGTGCTCTGTTTGAGAATCAAAACTCTTTTGGTCATGGTCAAGCCCATTATGTTAGTTTCCATGGCCATTTCATATTATACAGACATTTCCATGTATGTGGAAATATGTATGTATAGTATAGGACTATACGTACATTATACACGGTATGTATAATTTGTGACTGATTGCATGTAAATGTACCTACAATTTTTGTAATATTACGATTTTACAAGAATTGAGTTTGAAAAAAAGGTACAAATGCCCAAGCTTATTATTCCAAATTCATCTTACTTTGCGCCACTTTAAGGATATGTAATATCAGTTGCTGCTTAACTTTCATTTTATATTAATAGCCATCTTAAGGCAGTGTCTAGTTATTCAGCTTAGGAAGTTTAGGATCCTTACCAATAATATCTATTCTAAAGTGATAAACAATTGCCACTGGAACAACTAATTTTTACTTGGTAGCCTGTTTGTTTGTGCCACCTTGGCACTGTGAAAGCAAGCTCCAAGTTCCAACTTTTCTGAAAAGGTAAGTTGGATATTTGATATCTTTGCTTGGATAGAATAATTGTGTAACAGGGTTAGTATGTGCATTGGTGTGCATTAGTGAGTTGTGTGCATTTGAAGATATTATGTGTGTATAATATAACTGCTTGAGACTGAGATGACACTTCATAGTGCTTAAATCATCCAGAGACTGAAATTATTAAATTTGCCCAGTCTCCCGTTGTTTACATTTTTTGCTCCGCCATGCATGTATGTTCCACTACTACAATATAGCTGTGAACGAAAGCAAAAAAACCAAGGAGTTATATATATGCTTAACACGTTGTAGCCGTCGTTGTACGTAGTTCTGAAATAACAAGCAAGCACCAAGCCGGTCCGTTCGGGCGATCGATAATTCAGAAATGCAGCATGCGACAAAGTAATTATATAATGGGAAAAAGGTAGTAGAAGCAGGGCGAGTGAGATTTCTGACTCGGTTGGTAAAATGAGTTTATTCAAATTATACGACGTTTGTTTTTAACTAACACCAATTAAAAAGACCAAGTGCATCCTATAAGCAAGAGTTTTTATGTGTACCTTAAATATTGTTGGTTAAGAGTGCGATAATGGAACTGCATCAGGTCAAAGCTTTATAAAAATAGAAGGACATCGTCACATTATTTGTTCTCACTCCTGTGTAAAGGAGTCTCCCACAAACACTTTCTATCTAAATGTTAGCGGTGCAGCGCCAGATAGTTTGTGTAGTTGTTTGCAGCGAAAAAGTATATTCAAACCGACATTTGGAAAGTAAATGATCTTTTACTTGACAATTTAGCTGTAAAAAACGCAGTTGGAGCCTGCAGCAGTCGTCTCGTTGCTCTTCCGGTCCAATATTCTGTTTAAGTAGGATCGCCCTTAGAATGTTGAAATCGTGAGTAACAACATTAATGTTTTGTTTGGTTGTTTTTTTGATTTTGGTTTAAACATCAATAACCGACTACTAACTGATTTATTTTCAGTTACTTGACCTTTTCATCCCCCAAGTGAAGCATGGCGCAAGTCACAATCGATAAAGATTAGTTCGGGAGGTTTATGACATTTGTGAGTTTTTATACGTTTTTCTATGCACATGCATATATCTAGCAATAGTAAGACAAGTCTTTTCAGACATCATTTTCCAGAGCTATTTAACCATTACTTTGTTCGTGTACTGCACTTTGATGTTTTTTGTCTCCGTAAATATGAATATGGAAGTTTCTACATCGCTAACTGTTAATGTTTCTTTGTTCCTGCAGCAAAAATCTGGCTGATTGGGCCAATAGAAGGATGTTCCTTATCCGGTACAGGTCTTGTGTTTTTTGTTAAATGGCGTAGGTTGCAGGTCTGCATAGTCGCATGTAGGTCGAGGTACTGTTCAGCCACATCCATGTGTGTGCTTTTTCGTCTTACGTCATTTTTTACTATATATGCAGATATGTATGTCATGCATAACGGGTAACATGGGGATCAAATTTCAGGCCAGCAACGTATCGCTGCTGAATATTTTTGATAATTTCAACTTTTTCAAGTTTATCAAGAATCGAGAGGCTTGTTGAAAATTCGACAAGCGCAAAATAAACAGTCGCTCTTATGGATAGTTCCTGGGTGGAGAACAGATTTTAAATAATATCTGGTTTTTGTTTACAGTATTGTCGTTTATAGTGTAGACCGTACACTATAAACAGTGTAGTGTAGTGTTTTACAGATAGTTCAAACTCAATATTGATAGGTTCTATCGTGCTCTTGATTCCAATGTAAAGAATTCTGACATAGTCTTAAGATTTCAGACATTAATGTCAAATGTGTTCGAAGCAATTGTTAAGTTAAATTATAGTACACAAAAAATGACACATTCCAATAATGATTAAGAAAAAACTCATTGTTATAGTCATCGCGTTTGGCCTAGGCTCAACACTGTCAACATTGGCTCATTCTGGGAATCGTATTTAGGGAAAATTGTTAACCTTTATTCAATCGCGTGTTCACCTGTCCAACGTGCGATGATGTGCCGGTATTTGTGCGTCTCAAAAGTGGAACTAATTCAATGTCAATGAATGCTTGTAACAATTACAATATCTAATAAAAAAACTTGAAAATTGGATTTGCAGATGTATGTAATGTGAACGTTTTTGTTTACAAAGTTTAATAAACTATGACACACACTTCACATTTTTTGTTTTATGTGACATCATTCTGAAATAACCATATTATAACATCAATTTTATCTGGTATTGCTGTGGCATATATGCATATATATATATTGGTTATTTTAAATCGTTGTCAAACTTTAATGTATTGTGCTACGGTAAATGCATTCATAGAATGAACACATAAATATGTGAAGCATGGTTCTTTGATGACACTAATTTTTTTTGGACATGTCTAGTAATGAAGTATGTCTGCAGAAAGCAAGCAACGGCTTGCTCTACTTTGTATTCACATTAATATTCACATTTTTGTACATGGGCATCGGGAATAAATTAATCGAGGATAGGACTGAGGATGCAGATGACAATAGGAGCGTTCTATAAAATTTTAGGGTTTCAACCCATTCCATTGTTTTTCCCTTCGTCATTAAGATAGCGATCGAGTTTTGATGTTTTTTTTAGAGAAACTTGAGATGTAAACTCTTTTAGGTTAGCTGGGAGATTGGCATTTTCGGGCAAACCCCAGAGTTGTAATTTTGACAATTTTCCAATGATCCCTTCAATCCTTATATGTTTTCATTATTTTCTACTGCTTCTTCCTCCATCTTTTGCAACATTTCATTTTGGGCTTGAATCTGGGTGGGATCTGTCATTCTCTTTCTTTGTCAAGTTATATCATTCCCTGTCGTCTTCACCAAAAGAGAATTTATAGGAGATGAAAGCATATCGATATACATTCATTCTACTGTAACGCACTTAACAAGGCGGTCGTGGTCGGATCACCTCAACTCTGTGAAACGGGTCGCAGCATAGTTTTTGATTATGGTATTACGTATCTTCTCAGGTACTTTGAAGCATGACGAATTTTTTGGCATTTTTTAAATTTTAAAATTGTGACTTACGGCCTGGATACGGCGATTTCAAAAATAACAAATTTATTTAAAAAATCAAAATAGCCAATAGAATATAGAAAATTAAGCAATTTGGCTATTCCATAACAGTTTCAATACAATAGGTGGATACACTGAAAAATTGAAATTTCGAAAATTGTAAGGGTTATCAATGTAAACTTTACTCCTCGATAAGTGACGGTCGCCAATTATGTAGGGTCTAATTTTAATGTCATTGATGGCCCTCAAAAATACGAATCGAATGACGTTGGAATTTGTCCATAAATAATTGGCGACCCAGAGTTAGTGGACTTCAAACATTGACACAAAATGGTGTCGGGGGCCATTCAAAACTACGTAAGATAAGCAAAACTGAGTAATTCAACCAGAGATGGTCAGACACTTTTGGTTTTAAGGGCCGCTTATCATATACAGATAATATTACTATGTAAATTAAAGGCAATTATCAGGACCGGATAATTTAAATT